>OU015497.1:157317496-157452496 GCA_907164885.2 Dolomedes plantarius | reverse complement strand
TATATGTGTATATATATGTATATATATATATATATATATATATATATATATATATATATATATATATATATATATATATATATATATTTATATATATATTATAGATAGATAGCTAATGGTGAAACTTAAATAAAAGACGGTTATTTTGGGACCTACCTGCTTTTAAATATGCACCCAAATAACGTGCAACATAGATTTTTTAAGAATACGGTTATTATAATATACATCCTTTTTTTAACTCAAGATCCCCTTTAAAGAAACGAGAACACGGCAACCGCCGGCCACTGTTATTAAACCCAAATGCAGAATCGAACATTCAGATCGTGGCATGACGGCAGTTCCATTTGCATGTCAATTCAGGGCCTACGCCACCCCATAAAACTAATGGCCGGCCGCTGCCATTACGTCCTGACAAACTATTCAGGCTGTGGTGTGTTAGCAGTACGCATTTCGAAAGCTCCTACCCATGACAGCTTTAATTGGATTGCGCCACGCAGGCGTCTGTTACCTACGCAAGGGGTATGATAGGAGGCATTAGAAGGCGCTATTAAAACAATGAGAACATTTAGCCGAACGGAAATTTATAATTACACATACCTTCACCTTTTAGTGCGAAAAAGAAATATAAATAAGAATCGATATGTTCCGATGTACCTTATCAAATCCATCACGTGCGTTATCGATCAGTACACATTCAAAGACCGATGCATTTTCAAATCATTTTTCATAACAGTTATTTCCACTCGTAAGTTTTATCGGGTTTGTCGTCTGTCCACATGAGCTGATGGGTAAAGCTCAAGGTATTTCAAGACTGAATGTATAAACGGAAAATGTAGAATACTCAAAATCTAAACTTACCTGTGGTTTGAGGTGCAACCTAACATTAACATGAAAAGAAATAAATTTACAGCAATAGAGGAAATAGGGCGATCATGTTACAAATGAAAAGAACTTAAATAAATTGTTTGTTTAAAAATTATATCTGAAACCTCATTTCATACACACACACGCGCTTATATATATATATATATATATATATATATATATATATATATATATATATATATTATATAGTTCCGTAACTGACTGAGTGACTGGCTGACTGACAGATAACGCACTGACCAAACCGCTGGACCTAAAGGGTTGAAATTTTGCATGGCGATTCTTCTTATAGTGTAGGGGTGAACTAAGAAAGATTTTTGAAAAATTATTCTTAGATTTTTTTAATTAAATTTTTAAGCTGTTTTTCTAATATTCCTTTAAGTTTGCATTTAAAATAATAATTTGATGGTTATAAAATGTATATCACGAGAAAGATCATAAAAATTCCTTTAAAATGATATCTTTTTCGAAACTTTACCTCCATTTTCTGATTTTTGGTGATTTTTAAAGATAAATTTTTAGAATTTAATTTATTAAATGCTGATCACATGGTTTCTTTTCTTTTTGTGATACTTTAAACTTATTTTTCTTCACATGCATAACGACGAAATAAATTGACAAAAAAAATATATTTTTTCTTTCTAATGCGACAGACTATTGGACATTATACAAAAAAATATTTAAATACAGTAAAAGAAATGTTCCTCAAACTGTACTATATTAACTGTACCAGTGGCGCCGGAAGAGTCAAATATAGAGGGGGGCAAAGTATAATAGATTAAAACTTTTACACCTTTATTATTAAAAATACATATATACGATTATAAAAAATTAACTTATGTTATTTTTCTAATCGGAGAAAAGTAATGAGATTTCTTCTGTTTTGAGAAAATCTATTAATTACTTTTTCAATAAATGTCTTTATTTTACTCACAGATTCTCTGTGAACGCTAAGCATACAGAGACCAGAAAGTCTCTCTTGAGACATGGTTGATCTCAACCAGGTTTTTACCCGTCGGAGCGTACTAAAAGATCTTTCAATTGTTGTTCAATTGAAAGATCTTTTAGTACGCTCTATTTGCACCTTCTATTGTTCAACTATCCCGTGGGGCACGTTCTGAACGTTAAACCTTACAATTCAAATTTGTAGAGTAGCACTTATGAAATGTCTTAAAGGCCCTATCACACGTCAACGTGTACGCGTTTCAAATGCATCGGATTCAAGATTCCCTTTCGCGATGCAAAAACATTGTGTAGGGTTGCTTTTGAATCGCAAAAGCAAACGTCTGGCATTGGCGTTTAAACGCACTTGCGTACCTGAAATTAGCGATTAATCGCTCCTGCGTATATGGAATGACATTTATCGCGCTTGCGTTAATAAGTGTGAGGTTGCAATTTAGTATTCACTTTTGTTAGGCTTTATGATTTTAAATGAAATTTCTAATATTTTACGAGCGCTAGCTAGGTAGAAACAAAAAATTCAATTTTCAAGGGGGGGAAAGTGCCCTCCCTTGCCCCCCCTTTCCGGCGCCACTGAACTGTACTATATTCTTTAGTATGTTCTATTAGATTTAATTTGAATGTACTCCGTAGCGAAGCTCCGATATTCAGCTAGTATATATATATATATATATATATATATATATATATATATATATATATATATATATATTCTTACAAATTATAATTCTGAGTCTTCCTTCCCCCTCATGGTTTTTATCACTTCTCTTAGGAAATGAATTACATTAGAAATACAAACTTAACTTCACATTTTACGCTTTGGCAACATTTATATAAATAACGAAAAACATGAATTGACATAAATGTGTTTTGCGTTCGTTCTCTATCTCCTACTGTCCAAACACATGCACTTTAAACATTATATATCAACTTTCTACGGCTTCCGGAGTACCACCACCCTGGCACTGCACACACGTACGTGCCCGCTATTGTATGTCTCTCATTCAAATACGAAGCATGGAATGATTTCATTTCCCACCATTTACATAATCGGGAATTCCGCAAATTGGATTAGCTCGAATTTAAAAAGGACGTGCTTTACTCGAGATCGTCAGATCTTAAAAACCGCTAACCTTAGATTTTATCTCACCAGTTATGATGTGGTGAACGTAAAGACCTTAAAGAGCTTGGCCTCCTTAAAAGAATTGCTTAGTCCATCGCACGAGATGCAGGTACTCAGCTTCCCGTGATTACGACTAACGAGCACTTAAGACAATTATAATACGTCCCACATTACGCAGCTCCCCATGTTAATGCTAATTGTCCTGACGAAAGCGCAAAGTGACTACTTCATGACATCAGAGATGCAGGGCGTTATCGCTCTGGCTTCCTCCTAACTAAGCATTGTAACAATCGCAAATGAAGTGGATTCTTATCGCAGTAAATGTTTAGTTTAAGCGCTAACATACATACTACTGATGCGATGAGGTTGTTTGTTTGCATGTTTTATTCAACACGCGTATAACTACTGGACAGGCCTTTGACTGGTGTATGCATTGTGGGAAGTGTATTTACATTTTCATTTTGTCATTACATGAAATGTAAATATAATGGAATTAATTTTATATTGTTGTTGAACTATTATACGTTACTTTACACACACATAGAATTCTTCTTCGCACGTACCTCAAGGTGGAGCATCGGTTGCGCATATCTGGAATCCTCGTGGGGGATTCCCCTATCAATAATAATCTAATCCCACATTAGCAAATGTATGTTTAATTGAGGATTCTCTATCTGAAAAGTATACTTAATTATATTAGCATTTAATACTTAACTGGGGATATAATATTTATTGAAACTATCCTAAACTAAGATTGTAGTAATTATTTAATTAAAGATGGTCTCTATGGTAAGTATCCTAAAATATAAATGCATTAACTTTCTAAGGATTTGATAATTGTTCAAGAAAGTATGCTTAGCTGGAAAAATTTAATTAGTTAGAATATACTTATTCCAAAAAGTATTCTTGATTAAATTTGTATCAATTATTTAATTAAGTATACTCTTTCTGCAGAGTACCTGTTATTATAAATACATTAATCATTAAATTAAAGTCCCTATTTGTGTAAAGTCCATGCATTTCTGATTTATATAAGTTTTCTTTTTATATAATACATCCCTAAATATATATCAATTAACTCTTGTACACAGGATACTTTCTCTGAAAAATATACTTAATTCAAATCATTCTTTTTTTTATCTCTTTTATATTACCTCTTTTTATTCCCTAGAAAATGTGCATTCACTATTTAATTAAGGAGTGCTCTTTCGGGAGATCTTAATTCCAGGTTCTATTACCGAATCAGACAATTTGTTTTAAGGACGAAGGAAATATTTTAAGGAAACCACGTGGCAGAATCAAGTCAGTTATGGCAGCAATTATAAGGACTTTTAAAATGTCAATGTGCATTAGCATTACATTATTTGTTCCTTTTTATAATGAGACAGTTTTGGTCCGCATAAACAAATTTAATTAGCAGTGTTTTACGGTGAAACACCCAAAAAACCTACTAAACAACAAAACGAGAATAAATTATTTTGCAACTAGGATATTTTACTCTGAAAAGTATCGGTCATAAGTTCATAAATTATTTCTTTAAGGATACTATTTCAGGATATTATACTCCCAAATGACATATGCATTAATTAATAAATTATAATTTATCTAAGGATATTCTTTCCGAACATTATACCCTCAAATGATCTATGCGCTAGTTAATAATTTATTTAAGTATAGTCTTTCATTTTATTATCTACCCGGTGAAGTTTTCTGACTAAACCTCTGGCATCCAAATGATTCAGATGCGATCCATAAGGTTATTGAGCAGAACAGAATCAATGATAAAAAGGAGATTTGAAAATGAGATCCTTCTTGATAAGGCCCAGACACTCAGGAATGTTCTCCGGACACGGCAGTTAGTGCAGATGGAGAAGACTTATTTGTCCACGTCAAAAGAAAGGCTCCTGGGGTGTCCACTAGCAAGCCCAGAAAGCGCAGTTTGGTAATAATTAAGAAAAAGGGGACGACTCCTCTTGTATTAGACATGGGTGGGGGAGTCAGTCTTGAGATATTTTCCAGGGTCTTTCTATTATAAAATAGTTTAATGTAAATAAGAGAAGTCCCAGAGATAGACTTACCATCGCAGCCCTCCTTGTCTACAACCTCATTGTCATGAATATCCACATGGGAAGGAATCCACTGGAGTAGAGCAGCAGGAGACTGAGAAATCAACTTCAGCTTGCATGACATAGATATGCTGGTTCTCGCACCCACAATTGCTAAGATGTTGAGGTGAGCTACGGCTATCGAACAAAATCCACAGATTACCAACATTTCTCTGAGGCAATATTCGCCCATTTCGATCCATTCACATCAGAAGACATAACAAGAGTCCGGGTGACGTTGCGCGTAGGGGAATCTCAATGTAGAGGATACCACTGCCCTCCCTAGTCATGCTGATTGCCTCATCGTGGTTGAATACGCTGGGAGTGTTTTCTCATGGTAGAGTCTCCCAGGGCATGAAGACCATACCATTATGCTCAGCTAAAACCGACAGGCGTAGGAACTAAGACAGCCTTCTGTCCGCAGATACCTTGCTCCTCCGACTACCAAAAGCTGCTTCCCACCCTCTTCCATATGGTTTTGATCATTGATTCCTCGGTGATATATGCATTAATTAATTACTTATTTAAGGATACTCTAAGGATATTACATCCTCAACGACGTACATGAATTGATTATTTAAAGATACTCTTTTAGGATATTACATCATCAATGACATATGCATTAACTGTTTATTTGAAGATACTCTTTCAGGATATTACATCCTCAATGTCATATGCATTAATTGTTTATTTAAAGATACTCTTTAATGATATTAACTCCACAGTGATGTATGCATTATTTGTTTATATAAGGATAATCTCTGTGAAACATGAATTGAGGTTCGATTCCCGTGTCAGCCTAGTTGTTTTGAGGGGGATAACAATATCAACTTTAAATTGCATGGTAGAATCGGACTCTTATATATGAACATTGAAATATTAATAAACAAATTAAATACGGTTTGTCTATTAATTCTAAACTGTCTGTAGAATGAATACCAGAATAAACGAAATTTATTTTGACCGTTTTCTTTCACGACGAAAGACATAAATGACTCCCGAACAACTGAATGAAGATATATAACATTTTTATCTGTCAAGGCCTACCACCAGCCAACAGAGAGCATTTAATTGCTTCTCGTTCCCCAAGCACTTGATATATTTCGTGGTCTAATGAAATTACCACACAACAAAAACAAAAAATCGAATCTTTTCGTCAGGCTGTTAGCGAATATTCCCAGTGGGGGATAGATTATAATTGTTGCCGGAGCAAAATATTTTGACGATTCATTAAAAACAAGGGTCTTATTTTTCTTAATCAGTCCGTCAGATGTTCTCTTTGGCTTGTATGGGATGGTAATTAACAAAATTTTCCAGAGACGGGTAGCAGGTTGTGTACTGGACATTCCTTGAATATATCACGGAACTCTGACAGATGTGATTAGGCCGGTGCATGAGTTCGCATTTACAATTCCCATGCTGAGGCTTCGTGGAATTTTCTCATTAGTAATTTTCGATCCCAGTCTGGCTTCTGATGTCGTTGTGGTTTTCGGAATTTTGTTGGAAAATCTCTAAAATATACATTTTGATTCGGTGAAACAAATAATTTTAGTTTTTCAATAAATGCAGTGTCCTGTAAGTGTGGAAAAATTTCAAATAAGTAATACGCTGAAATATGCAAGTATTTATGCGAGTATGCATATGTTTGGTTTGATGTATATATGTATGTAAAAATAACGCCCCACCTGTTCAAATTCTATTCTATTGATTCTCTACTTTTGATAAAGTCTTTGCCATTATATAAAAATTTGCGTTTCTCTATGCGGCACATAGCTGTCACTAGGTATATTACACTACAGATAACTATGTGGAGAAACGAAACTAACTTTCCGTTGGTCAGGTGAGATGGGCCGCGATTCTTGAGTTTGGATCATGGAATAACCGGTCGCCACTATCCATTCTCGCTGTTCTTTGTAAATATGCAAATAGCTTCAAGTCATTTATATTTCTTATGAATTGTTAACTACTTCAATAACCATAATGTGCTCAATGAATAAATGTATTATTTCCACCAACTGCATTGTTTGATTGACTTTGATACTGTTCAGGCCAGTCTACCTTTATTTAACTTAAAAAAACCATCGTAAACCGTAAATGCTCATTCTGTACCCACATACCGTTCTTTAAGTGTCGTGTATGGATTCCTTCCATTACAAGTGTGTGTGTATATACAGGGTCGTCATAATTAAACTTCCCCTATAAACAGCATCCTACATCTCAGAAGAGTGAACGTAATGTAACCACATTGGAATTAAAGACTATACACGAGATGCGCTCTGAATTTCGAGAAAAAAAAATTTAGTTCAAAAATGTCCCCCAGATGGCCCTTTTCACGAAAAGACATTAAATTTAACAACCTAAACGACCAAAATGCATTACATAAACAAATTGAACATTTATTGACTAGTTTTTGATCATCTTGTCAACGAACCACTTAAATATAGGTAAGGAAATAAATAACAGTACGTCCGCACCAGACAGTCAACTTTGGAGAATGCAGGAGAATTTCATTGTACATCCACGGAGTTTCCTTGGCCTAAATGCGACAATTCTCTATGTTTACTGTCCCATTGAGGTAGACGCGAGACTCGTCGCTCCACAGAATATTTAAGGACCATGACATGTCAACAGCCATTCTGTTGAGAAAACTAACTACGAATGTGAGCCATTGTGGCTTGTCCATATAAAGGATCTCTTGGGTATGGTGGATCTTGTACAGGAAGAAGTGTATTATGTTCCTGAGCACTTTCTGTGCTGTCAGGACAGCCTGTCTCTCGAGAAACTGCACGTGTGCAACTGCTCCAGAGTCAAGATGCTGTGACTGTGCGGCAATAGCTGTCTTGACGGCATCAACAACTACCGGTGTGACAGGTTTACGGCCTCTTCCAGGTTGAACTCCTACTTTTCCGGTCTCTTCAAATCTCTCAGTCATGGCCAGGTCACCTATAGTAGACATTAATCCACGCCCTAGTTTTTTATGCGACGAAATTCCCGACCGCAGCAGAAGCATCCTCCCCCTTGTTTTCGTAAAACAGATTTACCAATGGAGCACGTTCAACTAAAGATACTGTTATCATGACAGCCGGAAACATCGAAATAAAACCTGACAACTGCTGCAAATGTTTTATGTACTGTAACGTAGTCAATAATAAGACAAGCGTTTCGCTTCAATTACTTTACTACGCTACCTTAAACACTACAACTACAAAAAGCAAATATGTACAGCGAGTTAGAATTTACAGTTAGATATGTCAGGACAGCTTCGGGTTCACAGACCACTCGGCCTATCAGGCCAAAAGACCAGGAGAGCTGCATCCTCTCTGGCACTCAAAACAGATCTCTCTCTCGTGGAGTATTGGGGGGGGGGGTCTTCTTTTATACGGTCGGCGAATTCAAAAGCTTTCTCCGGCGTTTTAAGTGCGCGTAAGGGTCCAAAGTTTATGGGATTCCACATGTCGCTATAGTGTCAAAATTCTGGAGAGCCCTCGAACCACTCTGGTATTTATGCCTTTTATAACGCCAGAACCGCATATTACACAAAATTTATGGCCTCTTATCCTAGAGTTTATGAGACCGCTCAGTTTAACATTTCGCCGATAGATGACATGTTCATGTTGAGGGGTAGGAACGAGCATCACAGACTTATATAATTACAATTTTCGTGTAGTAATGGACACAACGTCACAGTACAGATCTGTTTTGCACAACGCTTCCTCTTCTTTGGACGCATGCAAATATCGAGATATTTCGCCCTAGGACCGACGGTTTTTCCCGGTTTTACATTTTATTACTTATTAATCTTGTTCTGAATTGTTAATATTGTTTATGTATTCCGTTTTGGTCGTTTATTTTGTTAAATTTAATGGTTTTCCATGAAAAGCGCCATCTGGTGAACATTTACGAACTCATTTTTTTTCGAAATTCCGAAAGAGCATCTCCTGTATAGTCTATATACCCAATGTGGTTACGTTCCGTTCACCTGTTTGAGCTGTAGGATGCTGATTATAGGGGAAGTTTAATTATAACCACCCTGTATATATATATATATATATAAAGAAATAGATGAAAGAGAATACCAGTATTAGCACTAAAGCTACTTGCAGCCAGGAACTAATAAAATGAAAAGATAAGTATGAAAGAGGTTTTAGACAGCATCTCTTCGTCAGCGGTGTCAATACTGTCAAAAAACCAATGGATTGTTTCCGATGAGTATGATCTATACAATAAACACACTCAGACACCGTACAATCCATGAAAAACAGAAGAGTTAAATAAATATTGAATAAAGAGTTACTTGACCAAAGAACCCCAAGCCTGGCGCTAGACAGAGTGGAAGTTAAGAACATGTAACCGCAAGATGACTCACGTCACAAAACTTGCAACCATGGAGATTCTGGATACTCAGTTACTGACTTACTATGGTAACTGTATTTTAGGACTATTAATCCATTATTAATTTAGTTTTTATTATTATTACTAAGAGTTATTTTTATTCTTATTTTTATTTTTACTTATGATTTTTATTTTTATTTTTATTTTTTATTTTTAGTAGTTATTTTTTTCTAATTTTTCTTATTATTATGTTTAACTTATTAAATGCAACAGAACAAACTATTCATTAAAACTAAAACAACCAATTATGTGTTTGGATAGACTTTCGGGGTAATTATTACGTGTTAGCCCAGCTTTCAAGTCTAAAATATGCTTATTCCTATTGTCTTTAGAACATAGCCTATTTATACGAACTAACTGATTTACAATAATGATATTAAAAACAGATTTATGTAAACAGGTTAGGTAATTTTGAAATTTAACAATATCAAAATTATAGTCAGATCTTTTGTCGTATAAGTCAAAAGTAAATTTGCTGTGAGAATTTAATTTAATTTTAATATCTAAAAAGTTTACATTAATATTATCATGGCTACTTTTAATTAGTTCCAGATTAGGAGGGTAAAAATTTAAGTCTATAGGATTATTACTTTTATTAATTACTATTATATCATCTATATACCTAAATATATTGTAATTGCAAGTTTCTATATTATTAATTTCAGAATAATGCAAGTATAAATTAGCTAGCATACTTGAAGCATTACCACCGTGTGGTACATCTTTGGACTGTAAGTATATACTATTATTATGAACTATGGAATTATGTTTAGTTACTAAATCTAGGAGCTTATTGAAACGAGTTAGTTTAATTTCGTTGCCTAAGTATTGAATTTATTTTGTACTAACATTATAATTATTCTATTTAAATCAATTATATCGATATTATTAAATAGATCTTTAAAATCATAAGTTACTACAGTTTAACAATTATCTAATGTGTGTAGTTTTCTAATTAGACTAAAGCTATTATCAATTATACCACAAACACCAGATGTTATATTTTTATAGATTAATTTAAGGTATTTTAATAATATTACACTTGCTTTTGTAGCATAAGTGTTGTGACCACAGGTTACTGCTCTAAAAGCAATAGGTGTTTTATGAAATTTAGGAACTAAAGTAATATATGGAAAAAGATAATTGTTTGATGATATAATATATATATATATATATATATATATATATATATATACAGTGGGTTGCCAAATTATTAGGGACACTACGCAATTTCTGAAATTTCGACATTTAAATGTATCTTATTACCAAAAATAATTATTCCCATGAATTTTATCATGTGTTATGTATTACTGGCAACATTATAAATACTATTTAGAAAGTGGCAAAACCTGCGTGCATTACTCTGGAGCAGGTGAAAGCGTTTCTTCGACTGTGGGTAATTCGTGCCGTTTCAACAGAAAAAAACAGAAATGTAAGCTGTGTTTATATTGTATTATTTTTGTAAGTTTTGTTTAATATTGTATTATTTTTACAAGTTTTGTTTAATACGGTATTATTTTTGTTATTTTTGCAGTCAATATTTTTGTTTTATTTTGCTTTAATCCTTAAAAATGTCACTGTTGGATTTTTCAGCATGGGAAAAGATTCAGACATTTCCCCGAGTAAATGTACTGAAATAAAGATGCTTCTGTTAAACACAACACATTCCCAAAGACAGATAGCATCGATTGCCGGTGTTTCTAAATCAGTGGTTAACCGGATTAAGAAAAAAATCGACAATAATATGGAATTGGAAACGGGCCGTATAGGGAAAAGTGGAAGAAAACGCATTACCACCTGTCGTAGTGACCGCAAGATAAGGGATGCCTGTCTCGAAAATCGGAAACAGAGTGTGTCTCGTCTCACCACTATGATCAATGACGAAGGGATCGTCATTGATCCTCTGGACTGTCCTTTTGGACAGTCCAGAGGAGATTGGCTGAATGGAACCTGATGGGTCATCGCCCAACCAAAAAACCACGCCTGGCTGAAGCAATGAAGAAAAAGCGACTTTTATGGGCTCGAGAACATAAGAATATGACACTTGAGGACTGGAGTCGAGTAAATACGATTTCTTATTGTGAAATATTCCTACGCAAGGAGTTTTGGAGGCTTATTTTAGTATTTTACAGGTCTGCTTCTCCGACGAGTCAACTTTCCAAATTTTGGCTGATAAAAGCGCATTTGTGCGACGTCGCTCCGAAGAGAAATTTCATCCTGAGTGCCTCGTGGAGAGTGCAAAATACCCATTAAGCATTATGGTGTGGTCTGTGATATCAAAGAAATGAATGGGGCGCCTATACTTTGTCCAGGGGACATTGAGGCAAGACCAGTACAAGCAAGTCCTGGAAAATCGCCTGTTGCCTCAAGTCGATGAATGGTTCCCTGATGATGAGGAGTATGTATTTATGCACGACTCAGCCTCCTGCCATAAAGCCAGAAGTGCAACAGCCTTCCTGGCTCAAAATAATGTCAGAGTTTTGCCCTGGCCAGGCAATTCACCCGATTTGAACCCGATCGAAAACATATGGGAGCTGACAAAAAGGAAATTAGCGACGGAACTGATCACTAACAAGCGACAACTCATCGAAAAGCTGATACACATATGGAATCATTGTCCAGAACTGAAAGAAAATGCAAAAACATGCATTGAGAGCATGCCTCGACGTCTCGAAGCCGTAATTTCGGCAAAGGGTGGCATTACAAAATATTAAGCGTTTTACCAAATTTTTTTCCAAATGACTGTTTAAGATAAAATAAATACATATTAATAACAAACATGCTCTATTCGTGTTCTAAATTAAACAGTCTACGCAACTAAAATATATTACATTATCTCTAACCCTCAATTTTTAATCATTTTTGCAAATAACAATGGAATTGTCTAATTTTCAAGGTGTCCCTAATAATTTGGCAACACACTGTATATATATATGCATGTATACTTACGCATACATATATAATATTTATTTATTTATTTAAAATAGATGTATCTATCCTACTGTGGCTTCAATTCGCTTCTCTTAATTTACAATGAATTATTTCTCCTGTTCTGCTCCTTAAAGTTCAAATATGAGGCTTCGAAACTTGAATTTGCCTTCGAAACTCACGAAACTATTTTAATTTTAACCTCTTTATAATAAATATTTAAAAGTTTTTCGAAACTATTACCAAGCAGTGTTGTTAACTAGTTTTTAAATGCTGAAAATTTGACTTCAGACCGTTTCACTGTTCTCACGTTACACCTGTATTCCTTAATAATATGCATGTCTCTTTTATATGTAATGAATTAATATATGTAATGAAGCGCCTTCGAGTTGAATGAAAAATTAAATTTGGAGAAGTTTAAGTGATCGAAGGTTCTCACCATTACATTTGATGGTAGGAATGGGAACGCCGATATAGAAAGCTGAAAATACAGAGGAGAAATGTTTTTTATGATATTGTAAATTTAAGAGAAGTTTATGAGAGCTGTTTGCATGTGGGGTATTAGATCAGAGACAAGATAAGCGATGTCTGGCACCAGGGATGACAATACGCCACAAAGCTCCTTTCTGGAGGATTTTTTGCAGATGAGACGCGGATTCGGACCACGGGATCACGTGGGGTGACGTGGGGGGTCGTGAAGATAATATAAAAGAGGGTATATAGAAGTTTAGAGGGGCATCCAATAAGAAAGTACGAGATAAGGCCAAGCAAATGAGGATATTTCGACTTCCTGAATGTCTGGAGAACTTTATGAGGAGGCGTGATCAAAACAGCGAGAGGGGATGAAGAGGTACGAATATATAGTACGGACAGAGATTGTTTCAGAGATTTTCCTTTGCCGTTTGGAGACCCTGTCGATTCTTCCCATTATCGTCAATTTGGTCTATCGTCATTTTCGGGAATTAAAGTTATTGTTTGTCGAGTTGAGCTGCATGTTCACCGCTCCCCTTAGTTTGCTGAATTACGGTGCCTGAGCTATTTTTTGAAGACCAGGAGGTTCATCTGATATTGAAGAGAACTGCATTCGGTGACCAGGAGTCGGAACGAAGATAAAAATTTACTAGCGTTCCCTACCGATAGTCTAGGCAGACTGAAATCGATCTGAACGGAAGCCAAGTGCCCCAACATTTGACGAGAGGTTGGAGAATAGAACCCGAGCGAGAGCGGAAGAATTACACACAAACAGCCTAACGACGAAGCGTGTCTCCATCTAGAAAGAAGTAGCTAGAGATCCATGCCAAATGAGATATTCCACACCCGAACCCCAGTGAAGCAAGCATACCCTGTCATCGGTTCTCGAGCATCATCATAATTGAGTGAGTGGCTGAGGTTTTTTTGATTAGTCCAGATCCCATGTTATTTGAATGAGTTTTTAGAGCGGGTGAGGTTAGATGAAATATATTTTGGATGGAGTAATTGATAATTTTGATTAATTTTCATACGCTCCCTGAATCTCGTAAGGTAGATTAGATAAACGCATGGTATTGAGCACAAGGTTTAATGCAATTCTAAAACCAGTGAATTGGTAATTAGCAAGGTATGCATATTAATGATGTTGAGATAAATTGTAAATAATTATAAATAAACTAAATTTTTTTAATTTACATCTAATCAGTTTCATTGTCAATGATTTTGGTTTTTTTAAGAAAATCTACTTAAGATTTATGACTCGTTCGTATGCCAATTTTTATGTCCAGAGCTTAGGGTTGAATTCAATAAAATAATTTACACAACACACCCACCTACCCCTTGAACTTAAATAATAAGTACTAGCCACATACATACGAATTCACGCCCAAACAAATAATTTCCGGACAGGCATTACAACAATATACATGTGCACCATTATTTTACTGAACATTATATGCTATCCCTTATTCGAAGCCCATCGAATGTTGGATTTAAATATATGTATACATGTATATCTTAGTGAGCACCTGGGGCATTCAAAGAACCAGAAAGTAAAATTTCAGTTTCTTAAGCCTAAATGTTTCCAAAAATACATTGGTCAGTCAGTTAGTGAGTTAGTGGTATTTAGGTTGTACATATATAAATTGAAAATGTCAAACGTTTTATACAGGAACACATTTGAAACAAACTGAATATTCAAAATTTTGTAGCGCCGTCTATTCTGGGCCGATTTGAATGAAACTCGGTATGTATATGTTACTCGAGCCGTACTTCCATTTAAATTAATCAGTTTAACATCCAATGACAAATACGAGTTTTAGAATTTTTTTTTTTTTTTTTTTAAATTTTTTTTTTTTTGGGGGGGGGGGGGGGTTAAGCCTCTTTTAACCTATACTGGTTTTGAGAGACGGGGGAGAAAAGTTTAAAATGTGAATATTCTTTTAACTGATCATAAGAATAAGAATTTTGCATTCGATTGCGGAGTAACCTCTGTTATATATTAAAGATGAATAATTCACTCTCCTGTCCACACAGAAAAAAAATGAAAAAATTTTAAAAAATGAAGAAATTAATAAAGTGTGAACCATAAAAGTTCGTAACTAAAACTAATATAGCTGTCATAGTTCTTGAAAGTTAATAAGTTACGTTATTTGAAAGTTAATAAGTTACGTTACACAGCATTTATTACTATTTCTAATGGATCATTAACTCTAACAATAAACATAATTCCCAACTTTTTCAGAACATAACTACATGTCAGCTCTTTTTGACTCCTAAGCATTTTAGAAAAATAGTGAAACAAGAAAAAGCATTTTAGTTTTTCAATAATATTCGAATGACCCAATTTATTCGCATGAAAATAGAGTATGTATGTCCTGAATGCTTCGGATTCTGCTGGTCCGACATAGGAAGATTCAAATTTTATGCAAATGATCCCTTTACCCTCGTGTTTCGGAATTCCTTTTTCATTTAAACTTCGACGAAGGCAATTTTTTCTTTTAGTTTACGAGTCCCCGTTGCAACATCTTTTTTTATCGTTCCTCGTTGAATTATCTCGGCGTATAATAAACACATCGATTCTGCGACAGGCATTTTTGTTTTGCGACTTACTTCCATTGTTTAGAAGAGGCTATAAATTACGAAAAGTGGCTAAAAGAGACGTCCACTTGTAATTGTTTGTTGATTAGCAGAGAGCGCTATGTAAACCGACAGGCTATAAATATTCATGCCTTCATTTGAATTCCCTACAAAAAAGTAGTACCAAATGCTTTTCCATTTCCTACTGTTGATTGTATGAAATTGCTCAGGTTACATGTCGCTACCTCTAAAGCAGTTTATTCCATTACTTTCAGAATGAACGGCTTCAGACATATATGTGTTCACTGGGACTCGATACCTCAGAAACTTGTAACAAATGATTTTCCATTTCCTAATGTTGGTTGCATGAAACTGCTCAGGTTGCATGTTGCTTCACTAAAGCAGTTTATTCTATTACTTCTACATTAAGTTTTTTCTACTTTCAGTGGATCCCATCACATGTTGGCATTTGGGGAAACGAGGAGGCTGATGTCTTAGCGAAAGAGGGTGCTGAAGAGACACAGCCATCCACTATTTCCCTGGTTTTCCTCGAGCTGTACTCGGTCAGAAAGCTTTCTGATAAACAGACTTGGCTCGTCCTCCCGGCAAACTCTTGGTATCGTGCTGATCATCCTGGAAGATCCCTTGCTCCAAATTGCGATAGACGTACCCAGTAGACATTTTCCCACTTTTTCAGTGGCCATCTGAGTAGCCTTCCTTTCCAAGGTGGTCGTAAATTTCATCCCAATTGTCCTAGGTGTCATTCTCACCTGGCCTCTGTTGTACACATTCTTGAGCGCCTGGGGGTGTCCCGAGATGACCTGTTTGATCTTCCCTTCATTGTTCTTCATTTCTTGTAAGTGAACAATCTCGTGGATCTAGTGTACCAGAATCTAGACATGGAGATTAGAAACAACAGCAAGAACATTCGATTATTTGCAGAACGAACAGCAATAAACATAAGTGTCTTTATAGGGAACTCCATACCACAGATACTGGTACCGGATACAAGGGACTTCAGATTCCATACTGTTTTTCGGTTGTCTGGAAAAACTATTGTTTATTTATTTATTTTGTTTATTTTTTTTCTACAAGAGGACCCGTTAGACTGAGATCTACTGAACGAACAACTACTAACTTATAACAAAACGATTTTCAAATTCCGTTGACAATTTTTTTTTAAATATTTCCTATGCACCAAGGTACATACTCTTAAGTTTTGAATTTTTATATATTTATAAAAAACATTTTAAATTCTTATAATATATACAGGGTGTAACGAAACTCTTGGGCAAAACTTTAAGGGGTGATAGTACACATCAAGACAAACAATATTATATAGGAAACTTAGGGTTCCAAACGTCTTCCAAAGGAGATAGACGCCATTAAAGTTTAGGGTCCGAAATTTCAAATGATCATAAAAAACGGGAAAATTTGTCAATTCGTTTGCTGTTTTCGCTTCAATTATTCTTTATGTCAAGATTTTCTGTAAAATAAATTTTAAAGATAAGGTTAAAAAAATACCGATAGAGGGCGCTTTAGACTTTAGAGTAACAAACAACTATTTTTTACTGTTATTTTTTGTATCAGATTAAATGTTTTCAAAAGCTTAGACTTAAACTTAAATTTTGAGCTCAAAATCTGAATCGTTGGGGGTGGTTATGTCGCGAAAACTCAACAGTGTTCAGGAGGTGAAATTTGAACCCCCTCCTCCCCTGTACGCAGTTCAGTTATTCACGATTTTGGATGCTTGGTCGTAGACCAGGCAGCAACTATTACCCACTAAACGTAAAATAAACGAGAGAGGGATGACAAAAAATAAAAAAAAAGTTATTGATAACAGACGATCATTTGATCGGGCCATATCTTCTGCCAAGGCGCCTGGACGGCGGAACGTATCTGGTATTCCTACAAGAGGTGCTTCCAGTTCTGCTGCAAAGTGTTCCAGCCAACATAAAGGCTCGTATGTGGTTCCAACATGATGGAGCGCCTGCACATTTCAGCGCAAATGTGAGAAGTGCATTGGATACAGCATATCCAGGGCGATGGACTGGACGGGGTGGTCCGGTAAATTGGCCGGCACGCTCGCCTGACCTCTCCTGTCTAGACTTCTTCCTCTGTGGCCATATGAAGAGTCTTGTTTACGCAAGCCCTGTCGACTCCAACGAGGAACTGGTTGCGAGAATTGCCGTCGTAGCAGGCGATATCCGGGAGATGCCCGGGGTATTTGCTAATGTTCGAAAGTCCCTCCGCTGGCGGTGTGAGGCCTACATCCTTGCTGGTGGGCGCTCTTTCGAGCAGTTTTTGTGATTCCACAAGAAAATCATGCGTGTACCATTTTCTACGTGTCATCATTCAACCTTCATTCATGCGCACGACGTGCGTACGTCAAATTTTTTTTTTTTATTTCTAGAGGAGAAATTGCTCATGTCCAGTATTATGAATAAATTTTTTAATTTTGTCATCCCTCTCTAGTTTATTTTACGTCTAGGAGGTAGTAGTTGCTGCCTGGTCTACGACACAAAGTCCTACGACACCAAGATCGGGAATAACTGAACTCTGTTCAGGAGAGAGGGAGTTTCAAATTTCAATTCCTGAACACAATTCCGTTTGCGCTACTTAACCACCCCCAATGAATCAGATTTTGAGCTCAAAATTTAAGTTTAAGGCTAAGCTTTTGAAAGCATTTAATGTGATAAAAAAAATAACGGTAAAAAATAGTTGTTCGTTACTCCAAAGTCTAAAGCGCCCTCTATCGACATTTTTTTTTACTTTATCTTTAAATTTATTTTTCAAGAAAAAACTGACAAAAAGAATAATTTTAGCTAAAACCGCTAACGAATTGACCCCTTTTTCCGTTTTTTATAATCATTTGAAATTTCGGACCCTAAACTTTAATGGCGTCTATCTCCTTTGGAAGACGTTTGGGACCCTAAGTTTCTTATATAATATTGTTTGTCTTGATGAGTACTATCACCCCTTAAAGTTTTGCCCAAGAGTCTCGTTACACCCTGTATATATATATATATATATATATATATATATATATATATATATATATATATATATATATATATATATATATATATATATATATATATATATATATACAGTGGAATCTCGATCTATCGTTTTTCAAGGGACCGATTGAAATGAACGATAAATGCGGGAAAACGATAGATGCGTAAACATAACAAAGTAATATGATTTTTGAGACTGGATAAAATGAACGACACATACGGAAAAACGATGGATCCGAAAACGATCGATCGAGATTCCACTGTATATATATATATATATATATATATATATATATATATATATATATATATATATATATAATATGCAGAAATTTCATAAATTTGTATCATTTGTATGTATGGAATACTATGCATACATTAAGTTTTAAATTTAAAAATTTTTCAAAGAACATTTCAAATTTTTTAAGTGTTTTGGAACGCTAAAGGACCATTGCATAACCACACATTTGATATAAATAAACAATTATAATTATGTGAGTACTTAAATAAAGGTAATTTTAGTTTCAAGGAATGCTACGCCCTCAATAGCAGAATCGTTTGAATTTCCTTGAAAATTGGTGGTAGAAGTTTAATAGGGACATGACATCCATCATCCATCCCCAAAAATATATCAATATATATATATATATATATATATATATATATATATATATATATATATATATATATATATATATATATATATATATACTAGCGTTATTGCCTGGCGTTGCCCGGGTAGATATTTAGATATACAATTTTTCATGCATACCATCAAAAAAAATACTGGGCTCCACCCCCGCTCATCATGTTCATCTGGCCAGACAGAATGCGCTTAGCGCGTTTCTACTGAAATGATATACAAGCAATAAGAAAGAAAGAAACTTTGAACCTGCGGACCTTCGTCTGATTATACGTCTGATTTTATTGAGAATTAATAACACAGTGTTGCGTGATTCGCACGTTTGGATTGAATAAGTTTACTGTTTAATTATATTTTTTAGATACTGTTTAATTGGAATTAATTAGATTTGTTTGACCCATTGTTTAATTAGAAATAAGTTTTATAATTTGCATTTGCCTTTATTTTTTATTTTTCCCTTAAAAACGCACTTTTTTCCACATCACCCAAGAAGTAAAGTACAAGATGCGTTATCCCCTTTATTTAATCAAAGTAAGGTGGGATTCCGCATGAAGCCTAGGCTCAAAGTTTCTTTCTTTCTTATTGTTTGTATATCATTTCAGTAGAAACGTGCTAAGCGCATTCTGTCTGGCCAGATGAACATGAAGAGTGGGGGGTGGGGTGTGCAGCCCAGAATTTTTTTGATGGAATGCATGAAAAATTGTATATCTATATATCTATCATTCTTTAAAAATAGTTTCATTAATTTTCTTATGCCTTAATATAACTAATGGACTAATAGTTCGGAATGAAAGTTATGTGTTGTTATGTTTCTTTGTTTAAAGAGCTTTTCCTCCCACTGCTTAAAAACCCCCAAAACTCTAAAAGATTTGTCTTATATAATTTCCCGGAATAAGTAATTCAAATACATATCGTATGTTAACTCTGTTTCGTGAACTTATGGGAAGAACTGTAGAACTCTTAAACTTCTTCCCATTTTATGATCCTCAAACGATTAATATATTTAGATCAACAGAAGACTTCCAAAGACTGGCCATGGGACAGAAATTAATTTTTCTTTTTTTTCTTCCTTTTTTCCAAACTTTATTAAGTTCTATTAGTTTGAACGCCATTGTCTAAAATTGTCTAAAGCAGCGGTTCTCAATCTTTTTAGACCCACGACTCCACTAAACGTAAGAAAAATAAAATAAACACTTCCCCCCCCCATCACCCCCAGACCAACGCTTTTTTCCCCCGCGCATCGAATTTCACTGATAACACAGTGCCCATCTTTTAGCGTGCAGAAATACTTTTCTTGGTGAATAAAGTGTTGTGGTGGAGGGGCTGAATCCACATTTAAGTGGTACGCGCACCTCTTAGGGGCACAAAAAATCATTAAAAAATTAATTTAAAAAAACTAATTGAGCCCCAAATTTCGTGTTTGCTGCTTTAAGTTTCTCGAGTCCTAAACATTAACTGTGCCGAATTTGGTCCCGCTGAGTGAAACAGTCTATGATTCTATAGCGGACAAATAAACAGACGAACACTTATATATATATATATATATATATATATATATATATATATATATATATATATATATATATATATATATATATATATATATATATACATATATATATATATATATATATATATATATATAACAGTAAATGGTGAACATAATAAAAGAGCCAAAATGGAAATTACCTATAGTACCATATTTATCATGCCTCCCATTTGAACTCGAAAATGAAGTTTGGATCCCCCAGAGAGGGATACAAACTTCAACAGAGAGAAATGTATTCAAATTGGTTGGGCGTTTTTTCGGTTTCGTGACGTATTCATCCTCGTCCAATTTCGACTGCATGTCTACGAATCCCGTTAAGCAGATTCAGCCTATGATTTGCAAATGAAGTTCCGAGTCAAAAAATGGAGATTTGTTACCTTCCGATTGAATACGTTTTGCAAAGAAGGGTGCGCAGAAAAATCACGGAATGTATTATTCTTCGCGCGTGTGCGGAAGGAATGTACTCTCTCTTGTTTCGATTTTTTTCCCGGGTCGTATCCTTTGAAACCGGCTAACGAATTCTGCAAAAAAAAATGACGATTTCTTATAAGGCTTCTTCCATTTAAATGTTCATTTTTATTTTGCTCGTTTCGTGTAAATTTGACTACCAAAAAAAAATTGGCGTTAGAGGAACTCAAAGATTCCGTACATCCTTTTTTTATTTTTTTTTACTTTGAAAAGCTGATTTCAGGGAGAAAAATCAAGCGTCGTCGTTTATACTGCTTCTTCCGTACCTCCGTTTCTATTATATACACATTTGTTTAAATATATTATTTAATATCCACTTGTGTTTATCATCAGGAAAAGGGATTTACTATTGTACTTAAGCTGAAAAATTACAATAAGGTATATATATATATATATATATATATATATATATATATATATATATATATGTGTGTGTGTGTGTGTGTGTGTGTGTGTGTGTGTGTGTGTGGGTTGGAGTTACCCAGTCTCAGTCGTAATTTTGTTAACAACTAATGTAAAAAACAAGTATAATTTTACCTACATAGAGAAATGAAAATGGCATTGTCCGTCTCCAACAAATCCAAAGCGGCTGTAGTAGTACTACAAAAACAGAGCATAATGATGTTATGATAATGTTCACGTTAGAAGCGTCTTCTGTCGCCAGACATAAAATGAATATCTATATACCCTATACTTTGTGACTGCAGTGGTAACTTTGTGACACATAGTAATTATTTCGTAGTTTGTATCTTGAGCCGCCCCCGTGATATCGGGTAGGCAAATAACAGATCCATCAGCTTGTCCGACATACACCTGGTGGCCAGTGTCCTAAGCTTCTGCGTGCCATCTGTGTTCGCTAACCAGTGTATTGTTCAAATCGGTTGCCAAGCTATTGAATCAAACTTCAAAAACTTTGTGTGCTGAAGGCTAACACCTTATACAACCAACTACCACAGGTAATAATTTTTTATTCTCAATATGTTGGTTATATTGTGGAGCAATATAACTTTTTTGTAGTGATATTTCCGATAGATATGAGAAAATAACCTAAATATCGAAAGGTGACGGGGTTACTTTGTAACACATTGACACTGACTCAAAATAACCCACAAGGTAGAGCCCCCTCCTCCAGCCGCTCTATGTTGCATTTTTCCATCATCCAAATACCACTGGAGAGCAAAAAGTATTGACTACGTGTGGGAAAAAACTACCCCAAGGAACAGGAAGGGCCGAAAGAGTAGTTTCATTTTCTCAAAGAATTGATGGTTGCCCTGGACATCCGAGGTCTCTTTTATGTCAAAGATTTAGATAAAGCTATCCAATATTTGTAATAGGTATATATAATTGTGTATGAAGCTTTTGACAAGCGTTTTACTGTCTAACGTTTTGTCAAGTAATTTTTCCTCTTGGGTTTCAAAGCGAAAACACAGATGTCACAAAGTAGCCCCAATCGGCGGGGTAACTTTGTGACACATTTTAACTTTAATGTCTCTATCGTAATTAAAGATCCAGGTTAGCGCAATACACTGGCTATATAAGGAAAGGATGCACCAATGTTTTACAATTGTTCGTTTTGGGGTGCTTTAAAATTGATCGGCTGGCACAAGAAAAACTTAAAATCCATCACAATCCAACCCCATCTTAAGGTATATATATATATATATATATATATATATATATATATATATATAGGAACTTCGATCGATCGTTCCCCGAATCATAGTTTTCCCATATGTGTTGTTTATTTCCTGAAGTCCGGATGATAATCTTCTTTTTATATTCCCACATCTATAGTTTTCCCACATTTATCATTCAGTACAGGCGGTCCCTTGAGCAACGATCGATTGAGGTTCCGCAGTATATGCAGGGTCATTGAAATAGGTGTCCGTGATGGCAACGTGAAATAAAAAATCATATAAAAAAACTCATACTGTTTATTTTTTCACCAAAAGATACAGAAACGAACAAAGTTTTATACTGTACATAACCTAGTAACCTAGACAAAAAGTGCGGTGCTCATATCAACCTAGTAGGTTTCGATATGAGCATTCCTCGACGTTCAGCACACATCTAGGCGATAGTCGATATCCATTAGATGCGCTCTTTTATAGCAGAAGCAGTCGTTATTGCAGTAGTCATTCTGTCTGATAAACGACGTAGTCCCGGATCTTCTCACCGTACACAATGTTCTGCAGGTAAACCCATAGAAAAACGTCTATAGGAGTAAAATCGGGACTTCTTGGTGGCCAAAAAATTGGACCATCGCTTCCTATCCAACGTCAAAACCCATGTAGAAAGGAGCGTGACGTCACAGCGTCTGCGCTTTCTTCAGCACAGTCACGGTCACCATGACATGGTAAAATTAAATTCCCAGAATTAACATACAATCTGCTGCTACTCAAAATCCAATCAGTCGATTGCTGTTCCCGGTGTGTGCAACTGAAACCTATAACTTAAAATTTTTGTCTTGGGAACTCTGATTGTATACGTGAAGACACGGGAAGTATCCATTTGTGGTTTCGGAGACGAGTCAAACTAGTCTTCGAAATTTGACTCGTCGAAGTGTTGAAATTTCAGGCATAACCAACATTTTGACTGCTTCATATCTTTTACATAGCACGTGTATGTTTAGACAGACAAGATGGAGCTTTAGAGATAATAAGAGGGACCATGCATAATTTGCAAATGGACTCAGGGGGAAATGAAAGGGAGAGAAAAAATGCTTTTACGTTTTATAACACGACTGTGATTTTATTTGAAGATGTGCTTGTCACGACCACACTGAGTTCAACACTTTATTGGAATTTCCTATTGTTATTGAAATTCTCTTCCAGGAACGAAATGGCAAATGGTGTTCCTCATCGCAAAAAGAAGTCGGATATGTCACCCTATTAGTCCTTTTTCGGCCGAATGCAGTTATGAGATGAATTTTTGAATAAATTTGCACCCTTGTTTGGAAGATATTACAGTGTTAATTTTGGTACGCCGTGTGAAAGTAATTACTTTCACAGTTTGGCTCCTTTTTGCGCAAATGGCAAACTGCGATGAATGCGCATCATCTCGGCGCATCACTATTCTTTCCTCCAGCGACTTGTTCCAAAAGTTTTGCTACTGATGTGTGGCAACAGATTTTCTCGCTTGACCGCTGCTTTTGAAAGAGTGAATCAGAGAATTCTCTCGAGCAGTGTGGCTCGCGGCGAGCATTCCTGTAAGGGTGTTCGGCCGTTGGGTCACACAGTTTGGTACGTATACAGTGCTGTTTCAAGGAACGAGTGTGATATAGTTCTAACGTGATGCAAAAATAACTGGATAGATTTGTGAAAGGTGATGTGAAGGCCTGAGGCAGAATTTTTCTGCAGATGTCTACGTGGAATTTTCACCGATGTAAGGGGATTGTGAAGTGATTAAGATCTGATTGTATCCAGCATCCCAATGAAGAATGATGGCACAGTGTAGTACCCATAATCCGAACTTCGGTAATTCGAAAGTCCGCTTAATCCGAAACCAAAAGTCCAAAAGAGGTAAGGTTACAATAAAATATAGTGATACTAAGTAATATAAAGTATATTTTTGAAAATTACAAGAAAATTCAAAGTTAGGCAACACTAGTATAATAAAGTGGCACAGAGTAGAATAAACAACCCGTGTTTATGCTAATGCTAAACTGACACTAACAGTAACGACGCACATCTCCAACTATCGAGCACTGTGACGTATTGTTAGAACAACTTACACTCTGCTCTACTGTACTAGGCAGCGTTCCGCTCTCTAATCGACCATTTCGTTATGTTTTGGTTATGTTTAGACGGACCTTCTAAAATAAACTGTGTAATCACACGTAATATGTAATATTTCTGTAATCATACGACGTTGTGTAATTTAAGTTTATTTTAAGAATGATTTCGCTTAATCCGAAAAATTCATTAAACCGAAAAGGGTCTGGTCCTAATCATTTCCAATTATCGGGACTCGATTGTATACTCGAGTTGTGGAATGGAGCGAAATAATCTTCGTACACTATTACGCTGAAAGTGCTTAAAATAAATTAACGGTGACCGACCACGTGTTGTGTGAACTTGAAAGACGAAAATGAACTCAATCTCCACATGCATATGGACTCAATACTCAAAGGATCATAGGTGCAAGTAATGCAATTCTTCTGGGTAAAATAACCCAGATAATATGGAGAAAATATTCGTAGTGAACAGTATTTCGAATTTGTTATCATCCCACGTGTTCCATCTGTATACACGTGTCATAAATCTCAAATTTTCAGACTGTTGAGCGATTGTTTCAATTTTCAATATTTTTTATGTGTGTTATTTTTAGCATTTTTAAATGAATATGCTTATGAATTCGAAATGATTATGTGTTGATTTAAATAATTTTGAATTAAATATGTGTTGATTCTGATTATGTGTATCACGTCTTAAGAGTATGAAATACAAAAATTGATATGAGTTATAGTTAATCTGGAAAAAGTGTATTATATAACTAATAAGTAGTAATAAGTTGTCCATTCAATAAAAAGAATGCATTCGAATTTTGGCTCGTATTTGTGTAAAGTACCCTCACTGCTTGCACTATCTTAATAAGCTAATTGATAAATTTATTTTATAAAAATTACACAACGCAATAAATCTTTAAGTCAGTATGATCATTTTAATATAATCGGCTAACTTATTTTAACATAATTGGCAAAACGCAATGTAACTTAATTGGTGCAATTATTTTACAATGAAAAATTCCATTTTAACATAATATCTAAAGATTCTAATTTATATACTTAACTTAAAAAAATTAAATCTAACTCACCGTGTTACGCCTACAGCATTTGAAACCAGTCTCTTTAAATGTTCTGTATTTCTTTGGATCATGCATCTTTGTTTCCAATGTTTTCAGCCAGTGTAGCGACACGAACACTCTCTCTTTAAATATGTAATAAACTCTTCTTCAGTTCCTCAATAAATATTTTTCGTTGAACGTATATGATACTAAAATTTACTAAAAGTCAGAGATTTAATATTCTGCCGGTTTCGATGGCGTCGTAAGCTAGATATATATATATACACTCATGGACAAAAAAATTAGCGCACCAAGAAATAATTGCGGGATCGTAACGAAACTTGCAATGAAGGTACATGTCGGGGAGATATGCAAATGATTAGAAATGCAGCGTGATTGAGCATTACGTATAGCCGGTAGAGGGCGTTGAACATCGTACTCTGTGGAGTATAAAACAGGTAACCAAAGCTTGTTTGAGTGTGCTGAATCGTTTACAAAGGAAGAGCTGACATAGACATGCCATTACGCCGTGTTCGATGACAATATAAGCAGTTGTCGCAGTTTGAGAGGGGGAGAATCGTCGGGACGATGGAAGCTGGGTGGTCAGCTAGGCGAGTAGCTCGTCAATTAGGCCGCTCTGATTGTGTTGTGAGGAGGTGTTGAGACCAGTGGACCCGAGAGATGTCATGTACTCGAAGACCAGGCTCAGGACGCCCTCGACAGACCAGTCGTCGAGAAGACCGCCACATCGTAAGAAATGCACGCGTACAGCCAACTGCTTCATCGGCCGCCATCCAGGCACAGGTAGCACCTTCACTAGGGGCCTCTGTATCTTCTCGAACCATACGAAGGCGCCTGGCTGAAGGACAGTTGGTATCGCGGCGCCCATTACGTGTGCTGCCCTTGACGCCCATCCATCGACGCCTCCGTTTGGAGTTTTGCCGCGCACGAGGAAACTGGACTGCAGCGGAATGGAACCAGGTCGTCTTTAGCGACGAATCCAGATTCAATCTCGGCAGTGATGACAATCGTGTTCGTGTGTGGAGAGCCCATGGTGAACGCTTCAATCCTGCCTTTGCTGTACAGCGACACATCGCTCCCACAGCTGGTGTGATGGTATGGGGTGCCATTGCCTACAATACACGGTCACCCCTAGTATTGTTCCGTGGCACCATGACAGCCCAGCGGTATGTTCATGAAATCCTGCAACCACATGTGTTACCAATCATGCAACGGCTCCCAGGAGCCATTTTTCAACAAGACAATGCTCGGCCTCATACGGCAAGGGTGTCACAAGACTGTCTCCTCACTGTTATTATCCTTCCTTGGCCTGCCCGATCCCCAGATTTGTCTCCAATCGAAAATATCTGGGATCATTTGGGACGACGAGTTGGGCATCCCACGAGTTTGAACGAACTAGAGGCAAGGTTACAGCAAATATGGAACGAAATGTCTCAAGACATCATTCAGAACTTGTATGACTCAATGCCCGATCGTATCGCATTGTGCATTCGCGCTAGAGGGGGTCCAGAGGAGTATTAACTCCTCCGTTCTTTTGCCTTTTTCTCTGAAATAAATTATCCTTTTTCTTTGATTTTCTTATCATTTACTTATATCAAAGTAGTCATTACGTATGTAACATTTCGTTTCATTTTGACGACTCCTTCTTGGTGCGCTAATTTTTTTGTCCATGAGTGTATATATATATATTGCTCAATTCAACATTTTTGCTCAAGAGTAAATGCGTTGTAGAGCATATAAATCTAATTAAAGTAGAGAAGTAGTTGTGTGACATTGAACTCAACTTTTGGAATTATTTTAATATTATGCTATTTTCACTCTAAAAAATCACTTAATCCCATTTTATTATGCAACTGTTTTCTTATTTTAAAATTTGCAAACACCAAAAATTCTGTTCCATGCGCATTTTATAAGTATATATCGTTTTATTTGTGTTATCTCAAATTTTCTCTTTGCTTTGTAAATCCTCTCTATATCTTTTCACACCAAGTTCCTGGATAGAAAGGAATGCGTTCCCTAAATGCAGACAAGTATGACCTGTAACATTGCTACTGTTACACAAGGTCACTTGCATAGGATGGGAGAATAACTTACCACCCCCACGGTCATGAACAGGTCACGGTCCCTTCATTTTAACGACCCAGCAACCGAATTTGACCAATCAGGGGCTTCAGGGTGATAATGTTCTAGATCATTTTTCTGACATTTCAGATTTTTTGGTGCTGGGAAGTTTAACGATTTTTGAGGCAGTTGAAAAACAAAGAAGGTCAGAAAGTGAAGGTGTGGACCGGAGATTTTTCTTTCTTTGGTTCGCGACATTTTTTTTTATTCCGACGACTCCCCGAGTCTCTGGTCTGCTTTGTACCATGTATGAATGCAAGATATGAACCAGTTTTCTTCACTAATGGTGGTGTTAACCAAAAAAAAAATTGTATTATGTATAATAGGCGAGAGTACAGTAAGCTCAGTATATGTATCTATGTCATTATATGTATTTATATTTTTCTCATTATATGTAGACAATTATAATTTGTTTCCTTTTTATTGTAATTAATGATTCTATTAACTAAAAATAAGAAGAAAAGAAATTAAATGTTAATATTATCAAATAATTTTGTAGTTTTTTTTTTGTCTCAGACAAAATCTGTTTACTCTAATTAATAGCCTTTTAATAGCCACTATACAAAATCTTCAAATTTAATAGCCTATAATTAATGGACACTATACAAAATCCTCTATTCTATTGCCTTTTTATTACCCAACAAGTTGCGATGGCAGTGTCTCCCGATTTTTTACGTAACTGTGTCTGTAAATTGCTATACTTTGTCCCTCATGGCATATTTATTATGTTTTGATCAATAAACAAACATAAATAGATTTTTTTCTCTACAGAAGTTATGACTCATGGTTTTCGCACAGGTTTATATATCTTTGCAACACCAAGCCCTCTATTGATTTCCGCGCATAAACGTACTCGCTTTTCGGTTTGAAAAGATCGCTTCTCCCCGACGAAGTAATTTTAAGTTTAATTCATTTCTTCATCACTGTAACACCCAATCTCTAAAAGCTATGTCGCACTTATCAGTTTTTTTTCTACACTTAAAATGCAACAAAGTATCCAAGAAACGAAACCTCCTTCTTTCAGAAGGTTTACTAAACATAATACCTCTAAACCAACCAGCGCAACCTAACTGGAGCCAGCTACTACTAGCCAGCTACTAGCCAGCACAACCTGACTACTAGCCAGCACAACCTGAAATGGAGTAAGGACCATATTACTTTATGGAAAGCTGCGTGAAATTAGGACAGATGGGAAAGGGAAAAGCATTTAATATCACAGAAGCAAATTACTTGTTATTTTTAAAAGGAAATATATGTAAATATTCATCACTTATACATTCCTTACGCAATATTATAGAACTGAAAATAATGTATCGTATTTTTTTAATTTATAATACTATGCGTCTTCAAAATAAGTGACAGAATGAGGGCGCATGTTGCCCATGCCTACTGATAACGACCCACAAAAACGCGAAAATACCCAAAACCAAAGAAATATCAATAGAATATTCCAATTGCACCGGCGTAGAAGAAAGGCATCCGTGATGTTAGCTAGTCATTACGTTTTCCGCTCAAGTTTCAAAGCAGGGAGGCCGCCCGGAAAACAAATACAGAAATATATTCAAATAGGTTTTCACTCGTTGGCAACATATTCATCGGCCGCATGTCTATGCAAATCGTGAGAGTTGTAGGTTGAAATTTCTTGCTAAGTCAATTGGCCGCCGTCTGCCGATTCGAAAATCGAGTTCCAGGAAAAAATCAGAGAGTCTTGTTACTTTACGATTGAATATATTTGCAGGTGTTTTGGAAATAAATCGGTACATAAATTCCTCTGCGAGTACTTGGAACATGCTACAGTTTATTTGGTTTTTTTTTTTTCATTTCCAGGCCCTCTAAAACGGGGCCAAAAATCAAATAGTTGTGTGTTCTGTTGCAGAAATAAATTATTCTACGAACAGCCATTTCTTTTCTTACGTCAGAAAGCGGTCTAGATTTGGACTGATGGTTAATATATATATATATATATATATATATATATATATATATATATATATATATATATATATATATATATATACACTCAAGAGCCAAAACATTATGACCATCTGTCAATAACGAGTTGGCTCACCTTTGGCGCGCAACACAGCTTCAACCCGCCTTGGCATGGATTCCGCAAGTCCTTCGTAGATGGCCGGAGACAGATTGTACCAGATGTTTAAGCAACGGTCACGCAAATCCGAGATATTGCGTATTGGTGGTCTTTGAACTCTGAGCTGCCATCCCATGACATCCCAAATGTGTTCTATCGGATTGAGATCCGGTGAGTTAGGCGGCCAGGACATTAACTGGAATTCAGCATCATGTACCTGGAACCACTCCAACACAATTTTAGCCTTGTGACACGGGGCGTTGTCCTGTTGGAACATTCCATTTCCAGCTGGAAAAACAGAGGCCATGTAAAGGTGCAACTGGTCCGCAATGATGTTCATATACCCTGTAGCATGCATGGTCTGCTCTATCACAACCACGGGTCCCAGAGACGCCCAAGAGAACGTCCCCCAAAGCATAATACCGCCACCACCGGCCAGTATATGACCTACTGTACATTGAGGGAGCAACAGTTCGCCTGGAAGACGGCGTATCCTGACACGGCCATCGGCGTGATGAATGACAAACCGTAATTCATCTGACCAGGCAACTCTCTCCCACTGATCCATGGACCAGTCGCGATGTTTCCGGGCCCAGCGCAGGCACAGTTGGCGATGACGCTTGGTCATCAAAGGCACGCGAGTGGGACGTTTGCTGCGTAGCCCCATATCCAACAGTGTCCGCTGAACAGTGTGCTGCGATACTATTCTACTTGGCCCTGCATTGTATTGGGCTGTCAGCGGAGCCACTGTCTGGCTCCGGTTTTGCTTCACCATGCGAGACAGTCTCCGACGACCTTTTTCTTTGATAGCGTGTGGACGTCCAACACCATGTCGTCTACTGCTGGTTTCAACGTCATTCATCCACTTTGCATAAGTACTAACAACTGTAGGTCGCGAACAACCGACGAGTCGTGCAGTTTCGGAAATACTTGTTCCGTGCCTTCGAGCCATTACAATCTGCCCTCTATCAAAGTCGCTTAGATCCGCAGCCTTTCCCATCACACACAGAAGAAAGTGAAAGAATGATTCTTCAGACTCTCCAGCAGCATTTAAATACCACTTCCACCTGATCACGTGCCTTCCACGTCATCCAGGCGAATTCATTGCAAAACGTAGGAGTGTTCATGATGTTTTGGCTCTTGAGTGTATATAAAACGGTTCCGTAACTGACTGACTGACATATAACGCACAGACCAAACCGCTGGACCTAAACGGCTGAAATTTTGCATGGCGATTCTTCTTATAGTGTAGGGGTGCACTAAGAAAGATTTTTGAAAAAATCTTCTTAGATTTGTTTAAAATTAAATTAAGCTGTTTTTGTAACTTTTTTAAAATTTGTATTTGAAATAATAATCTGAGGGTTATAAAATTTATTTCATGTAGGGGTGTTCATGATGTTTTGGCTCTTGAGTGTATATATATATATATATATATATATATATATATATATATATATTTAATGCTATTTCTTATGCACGATTGTTGCACGAGGTGAATTCTTTTTTTTTAATATAAGTGAAAAGCATTTTATATGCAGGATATCAGAAGAAACTGGATGCAAAAGGTCATTCGAAATTTATATGCCAATTCAATTAATTTCCAGGAATTATATTTTTCCTTGTTGTTGAAGGGAAACTTCTTTAACCGAGGCAGCCTCAGTTAGCATCACCGATGCAAAAAGTGAGACTTCCAGATTTCTGGCTCAGAAATCCTTGAAAACGTCCCAGGAAAATATATATCAGTTCGTGAAGCTGTAGGGAATGAAGCAGAATTCAGGGACCACAGGTACAGCAGACACAAATGCTCAGTGTAAAAAAATCAGTGACCAACAAAAAAGTGCTTCTGTAAGGAAGCAAATCAACTGTTTTCATCGAAGTGTCATAAAAGTTGAGTATGTCGAAATAAATAAAGTTAAAATGTATGATGTGCGAGAAAGTCCGATTTAAAGTAAAAAAATTTGTAGTTTTAATAATTTGTTTATTACAATTATTTCATAATAATAATACCATTGTTAAGTAATAAGAATGAAAATATTCCTAACAGTAATTGTTGTTCAGTTTTTAAATTACCCCTTTTTATCCTAAATAACTCTTAACTAATTCATATATTTACTAAAGGTAGCACTTAAGAAACTATATATTTATACGCCATTTTTATAAGCTTTTTCTACTTTCGGTTTATTGCAATAAGCCTAGATAAAACAAAGCTTTTAGAGCAAACAATAAAATTTTCTAAGTAGACGAAAGGTGTGCGGGATCATTTCAATAAGCCTAAAAATTGCCAGGCCAGGTAGAAAGTTTTTGATAATTTTCCAATTAGCCTGGTGCATTGCAAAACGACGGTAGTCGATCCAATAAGCCGGATTTGTTAATTCGCCTACAAGTTATAGAAAAATCAAATATCACCCTCAGACCTCACTGTATCTCTAGAATCATAGCGCCTAGGAGGCTGACAGTTTGTAGGGTGGTTTCTTTTAGGGTCTTGGTGTTCGCTGAGAAATCTTTTTTTAAAAACTCAAAATTTTAATCCTCTAAAAATATCTAAAAACCTTGTTTAACATTGGATTTCAATCCGGATTATTACTAAAGGAAAGTAAGGCCCGAAAAACGTATACGTACCCAGTTTCATTAAAATTGGCCTGGTTTCATTAAAATTGGCCTTTCGTTAAAATAGGGGCTTCAATTCCCTTCCCCCTCAAAAAAAACAACTTCAATCCATATTGAATGCTAGACCATGGTCGTTCCATGACACGATGAATTTCTCGTACAGATATAGACATCTCTGAGTCGTACATATATTGTTTGCTCAAGTTAATTTGAATGAAGCTCACCAAATGACATAATTGATGGTTGTCATATATGTTGTCGCAAAGCTCGAGTTTCGAGCTAATTAATGCATATATGATAAAGAAATCATTTTAATAAAAACTCAAGTATTATGAAATAAAGCTAAATAAAATATCTCTTTTCTTACATATTACAAACCGCTAGCCAATTTCCAGTCGCCCCTCCCCCCCCCAAAAAAAAAAAAATGAATCAGCAACTCCTATTTTATGAGAATTTAACATTCATGGAACCTTATCATTCTTTTCAAGAGCTCTCACTCTCATCGCATAATGAAGGATTTCTTACTTCTGTGAGAGCACTCGTAAAGCAGCCTGTCTAGAAATGGTGATGGTGGAACAAGTGATTCCGGGTACTAAAATATTCCCTTGATGCATCATTAGAACAGATATATGTTTAATATCCAGGCACAGGATTTGAAAAAAACGAGGATAAATTTTAAAATGGAAGCAGAGCGGCGAGGATCAGATAAGTTCAGTATTCTTTCGGGAAAAAAAATCTCGTTGAAATTCGAATCGCAAAATATAATTTCCTTCGATAACAGATGTTTTTCTTTAATCTATTACAGTTCAGAAGCTATTTAAAAAATAATCGTGAATATTCTCTCTCTCTCACCGACACACATATATCTCGCACGCACATATCATACGCACATATAGGCATGCCTATATGTACTTATGTACGTACAGAGTAAAAAAACAGCTCTGTGAACGGCCAGCAAAAACACGATGATGGCACCCAGGAGGAAAATGTGTAATCCAAATAAAAGTTTTCTTTTGTTCGATCTGTGTTGTCATCAGTGATTGGTGTCTTGCCTCTGTCATATGCAAATTTCCTCCGTGCGCCCCGATTGTGTTTTTGTAGGACATTCGCAGAGCTGTATTTTGTGCGTGCATAACGCGTCCGTTTTTTGTAATACATGAACTATTCTAACGCTATTTAGGGTTTTTGCATGCACTGAGCATTTTGCGACAGGAAAAATTGGGAGTTGCCATTCGAAAAAATTTCGAGTTTCTGTACCTATAACAGTAACCGTGAGCACCACTTTGTTGCCGTTCACAAAATCCCGAGCTCATACCTCTGATTATCTATATCGGAAATCTCATCTCGATCAGACGCCCGCTAGAGGTCCAAATATCGGCAATATATCGGTCCAAATAAAAAAGTTTTTTTTTTATGACCACCCTGTATATAGGGTCTGAGGTAGTCTAAAGGTAGCACGTCGGTTTTTGGCACTAAGAGTGCTCTGATCGAATCTCAAGAAGTGCGATTAAATACCTTCGTGTCGAGGCAGTATATGGACACTTTAAATCCGTAGAACGGGAAGTCCCTCTATGAGGTTAGAGAGGGTGGAGATGACGGTACGATCCCCCCTTAGATGTCGCCCCTGGGAGTGCTCAGTCAAAATTGAGGTGGAACCTGGATGCTACAACCGTACTCGGGCCCTTATGGGGCCATTATATACTGGAGCCTCACCCCCAACCCGCTAGCCTATATGGGCCTGGTCAGGAGTACTTCCGGCCAGGGGCACTAGAAACAACAATAACGTATATCTATAACGTATATTTAAGATATATGAATGGAAACAGTCATTTAATATTCAGTAGTGGTTCCCCCATTTCATATTTCCCAATGTTATGGAAACCTAACGTCAATTTGTTTTTCTAATTCCATACTCTGAGATATGAAGTGGTCGCTTTCTTTTACCCTTTCACATCGTTTTTACATAAATATACACATTTTGAAGAACGCATATTAAAATGAAAGTATGTAAAAAATGTGAAAGTTGTCTGTTTTGAACTGCCTTAATGATTCACTCTATTTTCATGTTTGACCTTTTTTTTTTCTTTTTTTTTTATTAAACTTTGCCAGTAAATATTGCGTGAAAAGAAATGAAATATATTTCGGTACTTCAAATTTCCAGTCCTACGTTTAGTTGAAGATCAGAAATATTCTTTTCTTGTGCATTTTTTTGAACATGAAATGTTTCCCTCTATGTTTCATTAAGATACCATAATAAAATGTATTCAGCAGATGTTTTTAATCTCTCGTTTCTACAAACGAAACATTTAATGCAATATATATTTTTAGGTTATGCCCTCATAAGAAAAATGCGGTATTTCCTGAATTGAATTATATAAATACTTATTTTTAATATATCGCTTTCTGGTAAAAATAAATTGTATTTCAAGAATTTTTGGTGTTTTATCACTATCTTGACAATATAAAATTTCCATTCTCAGACGAATGGAACAGATTCTCAATAGATTACTGGCTCCTTGGCACCTGCGAAAAAATTTACAGCGTCAGAAACTTCTAACTTTTTCCGAGTTTCGTTATATAGAGTGGATTTTTGTAAATAACCTTTATTAAAAAATTGTGAATATTAAAACACTTTATTTTCGGCAGTCAATAAAAAGAGTATAATAAAATCCAGGGAAAATTTTCCCATAAAGTATGCTTCACAAAATGTGCACTAAATATTTTAATGTGAATCTTTTCTTTTATGAACACACTCTCATTAGCATTTTAAGTAAACTCTCAAGTGTTGTCTCCCGTATCTTTTATAAAAAGAAATCTGCTTGAATAGAACTTTAAAAAATGATTACTCATTCATTGAAACTTTCATTTAATTAAAAGTTTAGTTTTGAGGTAAAACTGGAGGAAACTTAAATACGTAAAAATTTATCTCGTCTAACTGGTAAGTGTTCCAAGACTGTTGAAATAACTTTTCAGAAATTTATAATGTATCACAATATTTTGGTTTAGAATAACCTCTATAAATTTTTGAGGGTTATTACATAAACAGTTTACACATTTTACATAATATTTTCAGGCAATATTTTTTTTATTCTTTGATAGATTAACCAGACATTTATCATTTCTTGTTGTTGTTGTTGTTGTTGTTGTTGCTCCTAACGCTCCCATGACCGAAAGTTCCAGACTAGGTCCATATAGGCCTCAGGCCGAGTAGTCCGGCTCCGGTTTATAATAGCACCACAATGGTCGGAGTCGTGGCTAGGTGCCACCACAATTTTGACCATGCATCCCAAGGGGCGATATCTGGGGGGATCGCACCTACCCCACCCACTGACCTCATAAAAGGACTTTCCGGTCTATGGATTTTAACGTGCCCATATCCAATAGAGACACGAAGGTATTTCACAGCGATTGTTGGAATTCGATCCGAGAACCCTTAGTACTGAAAGTCAATGTGATACCAATAGGCTAACATTAGCCTTATCAGATCGTGTAATACCACTAACCATGTTGTGAAATCAGGTTTTTGCATCACGTTAATAAATGTTAATGAATATATATATATATATATATATATATATATATATATATATATATATATATATATATATATATATATGTATATGTATATATATATACACATATAAAGATATATATATATATATATATACATATAAACATATATATATATATATATATATATATATATATATATATATATATATATAAAGGCTCGCCTGTTATTGTTCCGAAGTGCCCAACAACCGCTCAGATGATTCATTACGCATACAAGTAGCTCTTTTCCCCTCGGGAGAAATAACGACTTTATCGCCTTTGAACTGAAGTTAACGGGATCGGGGAGATTTACGCGCGGATCGATTGTATCTCAACAGTTTATGACCAATCTCTATTGAAGAGGCGAACACCCCTTACGAATTCGTTTTTAGAGTGGCTACGAAAATTATCAATGTCCTTTAAAGTCTGTCATAACTAAATAACATTTGAAATAAATTAAAAGTAAGTTTTTCTATCTCGTTTCTTAATTTCGAAGGATTCATTTAATTTATTATTTTGCTCCGGCGGGAGGTTTTTTGGAGGGCCACGAGCAAAATTTCAAAGTATATTTCAACACTTTAAAACATAATTATTTCCAAGAAAAATACGTACATATTTAAACAAAGTAAGAAAAACACAGTTACTCCAGTGATTAGCATTTTGATGAACATCTTGAGAATTTCAAGCTACATTTGCATTTTGAGTTCAAGAAACTCTTTTTATGAATACTACTTTTCTGTTTTTTTTATGAAATGGCACATGAAAATTTTCAAATTAAGCACTTTTCTGCCGGAGAGATAAAAAACACATTAAAAGTTTTTTTTTTCTTTTCATCTTGAAAAACCTTTAAGCTAAGAAGCTATTAAAGGAAAAGTGCAGGACATTAATTCATGAGCAATTACCAAACTCTAATGACATTAAAATAATTTTTAAACCATTATATATACCATTAACAGTAATTATTATTTATGATGTTATCTTTTTTAGCTCTTCATTCAAAACAGTATAATGTAGTGCATTACATGACAATATACAGAGACACAGCCTAAATAGAAAAGTTATTTTTTTCTATTTTTTGCATTGTATATTAAGAAATTAAGAAAAGTTCATTGTTGAGATTTATAATTTTTGAAATACATACTGGAGAAATTTAAAAATGAAATGCTTGATTCGGGACTTTTAAAAATTTTTTTTTCATATAAATCTAATTTACAAAACGACAGATTGATTATACAACACCTCAAACCATTGTGGCGCCACAAGTACAACTTTGAGACTTACCGGGCAACACCACAATGCAACGAATTTACGCTTTTTGAATACCAGTTCTAAATTATCCCAATCTTTCAACTTCCCAATCACCAGCAGAGAAGACTTTTGGTTTTTTTTTTTGTTTTTGTTTTTTTGTCAAATCAATATGTTGGCTTCTTTTAAATCAGAGAGAGAGAGAGCCTAATGTTTCAATTGCCATCAGGTTCAAGCAATAGGCTTGGGTGATGGACCAATTAAGAATTTCTTAATTGCTTAGGGCCTTCAATACATGATTTGTAGATCACTGGTACAATATATATTGGCCAGAAAAAGAAAGAAAAAGAAAATATATATATATATATATATATATATATATATATAAATTAGTGTGTTACTGCTACAAAAATACACTTTTCAGGGGAAAACTTATTGCACAGCTCGCACAACGAAAACAAATACATAAACTTTTGTAAACTGGACTTCCGTATTCCATTAAACTATTTTCAAGAGTTACTCGTTACTTACAGAACCTACTTAGAGACTACAAGTAGAGAATATATCCTCGATCATCTTACAAGAAATAAAAGTTTGAAGATTTCGGACAACAATCACGACGGAATGACTGGTTCTTCCTGGCCATTTCGAAAAAAAGGAAATAAATACACACACACACACACACAGACATATATATATATATATATATATATATATATATATATATATATATATATATATTCACAAGGTGGAAATGCTTCAAGTATGCTAGCCAATTTATACTTACACTATTGTTCATGGAGTATGTTCCTGTATTTTCATTTATTCAATTGTTTAATATGTTATGATTATTTGTCCGGTAGATGGCAGCACGATACCGCTGTCTTTATGTTTTGTAAACGTTCTAAGATACTTCCGCTGTGGAGTGAGTAGCGTCTGTGTTCTGGCTCTGTGCTGTTTGTAAGGAAGTTCTTTGTGATGTGTTAATAAAGTTCATATAGCCGACCCGTTTGTGCGTCTGGGCTCGAATTTAGTTTTAGTGGAAAGAACATTTGGAGGCAGCGGCGAAGATGTTTTGATTCCACTGTTGAGATAAGTGGAAATTTTTTGTTTTGTTCTTAAGTTGTAAGAAAGTTTTTGATTTGTATTGATAAGTTCCGTAATGGAAAATGCAGAAATAATCAGGGCCAGAGGCCAGAAAAAGGCTTCTTTAACGAAGTTAAAACTCTATTTAGAATCTAAAGAACAGTTTGATGTACCGGATTTGACGGTACGGTTAGAACGTCTGGAAGTAGCATTTGACGAGTTTTCCAAATTAGATTTATTACTTCCAGTAGAACAATCTGAATTTTCTGAAATAGAAGATGTTTATTTAGAAATTAAAGTTATAATTCGTACAAAGATAGAAGCGATGGCTTCATTGGCCGAAATTCGGCAAAATAATTCGAATGTTGTTGTTCGAAGTGATGTGAATAACGGAAACGGAACTGTTAAGTTACCTAAAATTACAATTCCATCCTTTACGGGAAATTATTTAGATTGGTTGAATTTTAAAGATTTATTTAAATCTACAGTGCATGATAACGATTCGTTATCAAAAATACATAAGTTCCAGTATTTAAAAGGTTTACTTTCGGGGTCAGCCGCTGATTTAATCAAGCACCTACCGGTGTCTGAGACCAGTTACGATGAAGCTTGGGATAAAATAGAGAAACGCTATGATAATAAAAAGCATATCTCTACCGCTTTAATCAATACTTTTCTGGAACAAAATAAGCTTTCCGAGCCGAATGGCGCGAAATTAAGAAAACTTGCTGACGTTGCGGATGAAGTTATTCGGGGTTTAAAGGCATTGCATGAAGGAGCTAATTCAAGAGATTTGTGGTTAATACTAACATCGCTTTGAACGCAGCTAAGGAAAAATTTGTTGGTTTGCTGCCAACTGCAATTGCTTCAGTGAATGATGCACGAGGAAGAAAGGTGGATTGTACAATTCTATTAGATAGTGGCAGTCAATGTTCGTTCATTTCTGAAGCTTGTGCTAACAAATTAAATCTAAAAAGAGAAGATGCCTTGTTTTCAGTTTGTGGAATTGCTAATTCCTCTGCTGGCAAGACAAGAGGTAGTGTAACGTTATCTCTGGAGTCAAGACATAATCCTAACAGGATACTAGTGATTGAAGCTTTCGTTTTGAATAAATTAACTTCAAATTTGTCGAGTAATTGTGTAAATACTAATGATTTAGAATATTTAAAATCCATTGAACTTGCCGATCCCAAATTCGCTGAAGCTAAAAGTGTAGAGATAATAATTGGTGTAGATTATTTTTTTGAAGTTATGAAAGCCGGACAAATTACGGGTTCCGAAAATTCTCTTATCGCCCAGAATACACTGTTTGGTTGGGTTGTAGCGGGCAAGATTCCTTTAAACAGCTTGAAAAAGAACGCCCTAGTTGGTATTCATGCTAATGTTGACGTTGATGAAGTTTTAAAACGGTTCTGGGAAACTGAAGAGGTTCTTAAAATAAAAAAATTAGTTTTAAGTGAAGAAGAAGGTTTCTGTGAAAAACACTTTAGTGAAAATTATGAAATCGATAAAAACGGACGGTTTGTCGTGAAACTTCCCTTTTTTAAATCAGAAGTTAAGTGGGGAAATTCTTATCAAGTTGCATTGTCTCGTCTCCAGAGTATGGAAAGAAAATTTAATGTAAATCCGAGTTTAGAGGAACAGTATAAATCCTTTATGAAAGAATATGAAGAGCTAGGACATATGAAGGTTTCGGAGGATGTCTCTTCAGAATTAGCCGTTAATGAAAAATATTTCTTACCTCACCACGCCATCTTAAAGCCCAGTAGTACCACTACTAAGTTAAGGGTGGTTTTTGACGCAAGTTGTAGAACTAGCAACTGCAATTCTTTAAACGATGCACTAGGTGCAGGTGCTAAACAACAACCCGATTTATTTGAGACTTTATTGAATTTCAGGCTTTCCCCGATAGCATTTTGTTGCGATGTGGAGAAAATGTATCGCCAGATATTAATGTCTACTTCTGATCAAGCTTTTCAACGAATTCTGTGGAGATACAATAAATCCGATCCCATTCGAGAGTATAAGCTGCAAACTGTTACATATGGCCTAAAATGTGCGTCTTTTCTTGCAACCCGATGTTTAAAGCAAATTGCGAATGACGCTCGTCCTGTTTTTCCTGAGGCTGCTTCTCTCATTGAAAATTCTTTTTATATGGATGACCTCTTGGGAGGTGCACGTAACGAAAGTGAAGCTGCTAGGGTATGCCAAGAAATTATTTTTCTTTTGGAAAATAGAGGTTTTCATTTAAGAAAATGGCAGTCTAATTCAAAGGAGCTCTTGAATGTGATTAAAACTGATAATGTCAATGAAGTGTTCGAATTGAAGGACGGTGAGCAATCCAAGGTTTTAGGATTATGTTGGAATCCTAAATCTGATTCTTTTATTTTTAAAGTTAATTTTTACTTCGAGAACGAAATTACTAAACGGAAGTTCTTGGCTCAATCTGCTAGGCTGTTCGACCCACTAGGATTATTGTCTCCATGCACCATTTCAATCAAAATCTTCTACCAACAACTTTGGTTGTTAAAGTTGGGATGGGACAGTCCCCTTCCGGCGAATTTCGAAGAAAGGTGGAAGAATTTCCAGAGAGAGTTCGATTGCCTCTCCGTAATCAAAATTCCCAGATGGATCCACACTAGAGGCTTAGAGATAACTATCCATGGATTTGCAGACGCTTCAGAGTTGGCCTATGCTGCGGTGCTGTACGCAGTACAAAAGGATATTGATGGTGATTCCAAGGTGACCCTCCTTGCAGCAAAAACTAAAGTTGCTCCACTAAAGCCAATTTCAATTCCTCGGCTGGAGCTGAACGGTGCTCGGCTGTTGGCTAAACTCTTCTCTACGATTTCACATATTCTAAAAGATTATACCATCACTTTCCACGCCTGGACAGATTCACGAGTGGTTTTGGCATGGTTGTCTTCTCCCCCTAGGAAGTGGAAAACCTTCGTGGCCAACAGAACAGCCGAAATTATCGAACTAGTGCCCTCTGAACGCTGGCGGCACGTTCCATCGAAACAAAACCCAGCTGACATAGCCTCTAGAGGGGTTTCACCTAAAGCTCTACCAGACTGTAACCTTTGGTGGCATGGGCCTGACTGGTTGTCAATGAGTCCAGAAAATTGGCCCGTAGAGACACAAATGACTGACTTTTCTAGTGACTCTAAGGTTATGATCGAAAAGAAGAAAAATTCTATATTTTCTGCAAATATTTCTAATGTTAAACCGGATAATGTAATTGAAATATTATTTGATAATTGTTCTACACTAACTAAGATTGTTACTGTTTTAGCTTATTGTGTTCGCTTCATCACCCGTTGTAAGAGGCGAACGATCAATTCAGGTAAAGCAACTGATTCAAAAGGTAAGGTTTCTCCTATTAATGCCATGGAGAGAATCCAAGCTTTAAACAAAATTATCTTGTATGTTCAAGGTGTGTATTTTGCTGAAGAATTAAAATGTATGAAAGATAATAGAGATTTACCGACGAAGAGTAAACTAAAAAATCTTCATCCTTTCACGGATCAAGATGGTCTGTTACGGGTGGGAGGTCGGTTGAGACATTCACCTCTCCCTTTTAATGCAAAGCATCCCGTCATCTTGCCTGATAAACATAGGCTTAGTGATTATTTGATAAAACAATTTCATATAACTTATTTGCATGCTAATCTTACCTTGTTGTTGAATATTTTATTGCAGAATTATTGGATTGTTGGTGCTAGGAAACTAATCAAGAGTTATATTCATAAGTGTATTGTTTGTCATAGATATCGTTTTGCATCCAATAAACAATTGATGGGAGATCTTCCGCGACAACGTGTCATGCCTAATAGACCATTCTCGGTCTGTGGTGTAGACTTTGCTGGGCCTATTAATATGCTGAAATTTCGGGGTAGAGGTGCTAAAAGTATAAAAGGTTATGTTGCTTTATTCATTTGCTTTAGCACAAAGGCGATTCATCTAGAATGCGTCATTGATTTGACCTCCGAGGCTTTTATTGCTGCCTTGAAGCGGTTTAGTTGTCGCAGAGGGTCCCCCCGTCACATTCATTGTGATAATGCCACTAATTTTTGTGGTGCTAAAAGGAAAATGTCTGAATTGTGTAAAATTGTGTCCGGCATCAACAGGGATGAGAACATTTGTTATTTTCTCTCACAACAAGCTATTCAGTGGCATATGATACCTCCTGCAAGTCCTCATTTTGGTGGATTGTGGGAATCGGGTATCAAATCGGTAAAGTCCCATATGAAAAGAGTAATTGGTGACCATAAGTTAACCTTCGAAGAATTTGCCACTCTGTTTTGTCAGATTGAAGCAGTTTTGAATTCAAGACCATTGTCTCCTACCAACGATGAATTAGACAATTTAGAAGTGTTAACTCCCTCCCATTTTTTAATAGGTGAAGTAATTACTTCCCCTCCTGAGCAGGTTGACTCCCAATATCTGTCCTTACGTTCTCGCTGGGACCTTGTTCAAAAAATGAAAATGAACTTTTGGAAAAGGTGGCACCAGGACTACCTGAGCTCTCTTCAAAATCGTAACAAATGGCATATCACCAAATCAAATTTAAAGGTAGGTGACATGGTGTTGCTCAAGGAAGATAATACACCTCCATCCTGTTGGCCTCTTGGCAGAGTAAATGAAGTTCATCCAGGTTTAGATGGAACGGTGCGAGTTGTCACCCTTAAAACTTCTAAAGGTTATTTTAAAAGGCCTATTGTTAAACTCTCCCCCCTACCGATGTGTCAAGAATAAATTCTTGAGGGTGGGAGTATGTTCCTGTATTTTCATTTATTCAATTGTTTAATATGTTATGATTATTTGTCCGGTAGATGGCAGCACGATACCGCTGTCTTTATGTTTTGTAAACGTTCTAAGATACTTCCGCTGTGGAGTGAGTAGCGTCTGTGTTCTGGCTCTGTGCTGTTTGTAAGGAAGTTCTTTGTGATGTGTTAATAAAGTTCATATAGCCGACCCGTTTGTGCGTCTGGGCTCGAATTTAGTTTTAGTGGAAAGAACAACTATTTTGAAATTAATAATATAGATAATAGCAATTAAAATATATTTAGATATATAGATGATGTAATAGTAATTGATAAAAGTAATAATCATATAGACTTAAATTTTTACCCTCCTAATCTGGAGCTAATACAAAGTAGCCAAAATAATATTAATGTAAACTTTTTAGATGTTAACATTAAATTAAATTCTCATAACAATTTTACTTTTGACTTATACGACAAAAGATCCGAATATGATTTTAATATTGTTAAATTTCAAAATTACCTAACCTGTTTACATAAATCTGTTTTTAATAACATTATAATAAATCAGCTAATACGTATAAATAGGCTTTGTTCTAAATACAATAGGAATAAGAATATTTTAGACTTGATAGCTATGATAACACGTAATTATTACCCCCGATAGTCTTTCCAAGCACATAATTGGTTGTTTTAGATTTAATGAATAGGTTGTTCTGTTGCAACTAATAAGTAAATCAAAATAATAAGTTTAATTAGAGTAAATAACTACTAAAAATAAAATAAATAAATAAAATTAATATCTTAAGTAAAAATAAAAATAAAAATAAAATAATAATAAATTACTCTTAGTAATAATAATAGTAAACTAATTTAATTTAGGTTTAATTGTCCTAAATCACAGTCACCATAGTAGGTCAGTTTCTGTGTTTCCATTTGCTCCTTGGTGGCAAGTTTTGTGACGTTTTGTGACTTGCGGTTACCTATTTTTAACTTCCACTCTGTCTAGCGCCAGGCTTGGTGTTCTATGGTTAAGTAACTATTTAATCGATTCTACAGTTTCTAATGGATTGTACGGTGTCTAAGTATGTGTATGGTTTAGATCATACTTATCAGAAACAATCCATTGGTTTTTAGACAGTATCGACACCGCTGATGAAGAGATGCTGTCAAAAACCTCTTTCATTCTTATCTTTTCATGTGTTTAGTTTCTGGCTGCAAGTAGTTTTAGTGCTCATACTAGTTTTTTTCTGTTTCAACTTTGTCTTATCTATATATATATATATATATATATATATATATATATATATATATATATAATACATATATATATATATATATATATATATATATATATATATATATATATATATATATATATATATATACATACACTCTTAGACAAAAAAACGACGCACCAAGAAGGGTAATTGAACATGTGACTCTGCAGCGCATCTTAACTGCACAACTAGCAGGATATTAAAGAGGAGAAATTTCGATTACAGTTCATAAATTCGTTGCGAATTTCATTCCGTGTACTCAGGTAGACAGTAACTATACTTCGCATACAGGTGCGTGAACAATATGCGCAGATGTCAGCATTTGAGAGAGGAAGTGTAGTTGGGCTCAAAGAAGCCGGTTAGTCTAATCGGTGAATCGTTCGACATTTGGATAGGACCGATGCCCCTATTAGACGATGTTGGTAGGAATGGGTGAACCATGGCCGAACACAGCGTCAATAAGGAATCGGTCGGCCTAGAGAAACGACAGAATGTGTCGACCGAGCAATCGTCGGAGCGGTAGTCACAGCCCCAGATTCATCAATATCATCGATCGTACGTGCAATTGGTGCTTCAGATACTGCAAGAACCATTCATAGGCGGCTCAAAGAAAGGGGGCTGGGCTCACGGCACCCCTTGGCCGACTACCATCGACCTCTGTACACCAACAAGCCCCTTTGCAGGGGTGTCGGGCACATTCAACCTGGAATGTCACTGACTGCAGTAGAATTGTCTTAAGAGATGAGTCCCGTTTCGAATTGAACCCCGATGACCAGCGAATACGTGCCTGGAGACGCCCCGCAGAGCCGTGGGTTACCAACCTGACTATCTTCCGCCGTACAGGTGTATAAGCAGGATTGATGGTCTGGGGTGCCATTTCTTTCATAGCAGGACCCCTTTGGTTGTTATCCGCGGTACCCTTACAGCACAGTGGTATGTCGACGATATTCTACGCCCCGTTGTGTTGTCCTTCATATCACGCCATCGTGGGTTTACATTTCAGCAAAACAATTCCCGCCTACATACGGCGAGATTTTCTACTGCTCGTCTTCGTACTTGTCCAACGCTGCCTTAGCCAGCAAGCTCGCCTAATATCCTCTCCCATTCAGCACGTTAGGAGCATTATGGGTAGGATCCTCCAACTAGCTAGGGATTTTAACGATCTAACAATGCCAAATGAACAGAATTTGGCACGATATCCCGCAGGGGTACATCCGCCCCCTCTATCAATCAATGCCAAGCCAAATAACTGCTTGCATAAGGGCCAGAGGTGGGCGCGTGGCGTTTTTTTATTTTTTCACTTTGTGAAACTCTTTCTCTTGAATAAACCACCCAATTTTCTCAAATTGTAATCATTTGTTTTTCTCCACATGTACATTACATCTACCGATTTTCGTCCCATACGGATAACTCCTTGGTGCGTCGATTTTTTTTGTCTAGCAGTATATATATATATATATATATATATATATATATATATATATATATATATATATATATATATATATATATATATATATAGTCGGGCTTCTATATAACGAACCTCTATTTTGCGAACTTTTCCTCGGAACCAAGAACATCTTGCGAATTTCTTCGTAAATAACCTCCAAATAACGAGGTGCATTCTCTATTTAACGAACTTTTTCTTGTGATCCAATATTTTTTTCATACATATTTCTCAAAATATTTCTGGACATTTCAAACTTATTCTTTATTTTAACACATTTTATGGTGATAAATGACCTTGAACTGGCTTTACCAGTCGCCTAACTCACCGAGAGCAGTAAATTAATTGGCTGCCATTCTTTGCATTTCATCCAGGAAGTGCAACCTTTATCCCCCCCCCCCACTACTGTCCACTTCATTAAAATAACTTTCAATGTCCCTCTTTCACCCTTAATGGAGCTGTCCCGTGTCCTTGAACTAGTATCCCGTTTCCTAGATTGTTGATCAGATTCATGCTGGTAATTTCGGTTCTGGAAATTGAAAATACAATGTATTCCCGGACAATGTTTTGTCTTATTCTTGTTTTCCTTGCAGATTTCTTTTTGATGGGTAAGATATAAAAAACAAATAGATATTAATTTACAAAATAAAGGTTTGATTAATTACTTTTTAATAATATTTAGTGTTTATGAATTTTAAATATGTTTTGTTTGAGTTTTAAGTATTTTAAAAGGAGTATCTCTATTTAACAAATTCTCCATATAGCGAACTTTTTTTCGAGATTTAGTGACTTCGTTAAATAGAGGTCCGACTGTATATATATATATGACCTTTTAAGGATAGCATTTTAACATGCTCTTATTTTCACTTCATTTTTTAACAAAAATGTGAGAAAGCATCTAAAAATCGGTTATTTTTGTGCATTTTAATTTACATCTGACATCTACATATTATCACCAGTGAAAAAAAAATTACAAGGAATAAAGCGGTAAGAAAATTACGATTATTTGTCATATGAAGTTCGTGACATATCCCACTTAAATATATTATTTTTTGTCACGAATAGTGTTATTCTTCGAATGCAACAAAAAAATACAACTATCCATCTCTTATTCATTTAATTTCCTTAGCGATTCCAGACCTCTTGTCATATTTTGGACAACTCTCGAGGGGTACAGCGTACACAAAAACTCCAGCCATCGTAAATTTCCGAAAAAAATAGGCTAACACCCATCTATCATCCGTTTATGCTTAAGAAATAAACTCTGTTTGCGATCCCAGTTTGACTTTTATTGAGTTACGTTTCTGAGTGTCACTTCCACGATGCTGTGGGTTTCTCCAGCAGCTGACATGTAGTTTCATTAATAATTATCCCGGCTATGATACGCGTAGAAAGTGCTGTCAAGCAATTACTTCCAAAACTTACTTATTTTCTTAAATGAGTTTATTTCAAACCTGCACTTTTCAAACTAATATAGGAAAGAAGTTGTCTATTCTGTTAAGACAGCTTATCACTTTTCACGCAGAAAAATGTAAAATATCGGGAAATTTTGTTTTAGATTGCTTTTGGACTAGATGTGGCATTGACGATGTAAAAATTATTTACTAGATATACTTATATAAAATAGATATACTTATATAAAATAGATATAGAAAATAGCTAGATATACTTATATAAAATTTAAGAATTTTTCCCTGATGCCTGCGTATCCAGAATGTGTTCATAGTATAATCATGATTTAAAACAAATACTATAGTAATTTCAAGATTATAGAGTATCAACACTGCATTAAAACACAAACATGCGCAGAAGGTATAATAATTATACTTAGTATAATATTTTTGATATGTTAAAATGTTTAGGTAATTAGCATTCCCTGTAATGAGCATTCAGTAATACAGGGGTTTAATTTACTAGGGTCATCCTAGAAACAAAATGTGATTTCTTATACAACACACACATTTCATAATGTGTTATACTCCTCAAAATAGTCTTTATCAAATGATCACTGTACGTATTAAATTTCTTAATAATCTGAATTTTTTAATTAATTTTATACCATGTATAGGTTTTGATCCAGCGACTCGGTATACGTCCTTTTTTTCTATTTTTTTCACAAGGGAATTTGCTTTCGAGATTCCCAAAATTATAGGAAACAGGAAATTTTTAATAAATGTGAGGAATCGAAAAACTCATTTTTATGGTAGTTTTTGTTTTCAAGAAAATAATTTCAATATTTTATCTCTAGAAGAGGAAAAACACCTGAAAACAGTGTAATAGACAAAGGAATTCTATAGAAATTTTCATAAACATATTTTACGGGGAATTTCAGATATGTTGGCTGAAAGAGTACCAGTCGAGCTTATGAGACATAAAGGCTTAGATTTTCGATGTTATGAATGGACAATGCAGCATAAAAATGGTGATTCTGGCAACGTGATCATCGTTCGATCGTGGTTTTTCATATCGAATTCTAAAACCCCTAATAGAATATTTTAAGCCAAAGAAAAGTGCTTCATTTTAGAATTTTGTAACATTTTAAAATATTTAGACAAATAACATCATTTTATGTCTTCTTCTTTTTTCATACTTTTTTAACAGAACTAGAAATTAAAACCACCTGTTTTGGGGACTGACACGTTACGATGCTGCTTTGAAAGGACTCTCATAGAACCTAATGTTCGTGGCAGTTACATTTAATTAATTGCCGTAAAGATATTTGTATGAATCATTACTTCACATTTGAGAGTACCAATAATAACATAATGAAATTATATTCCTAAATTATTCGGTCTTTAATTGAGGTATCCGACAATTGAGACATCCGTTGAGATCCTTTTTTTTTTTCAAAAACTATACTTTCGAAAATTTTTGTCCAATTTTGCGATATGTATATATATATATATATATATACCGAAAGAAGTTTCAAACTCTCGAGAATTGAAATGTGAGATATTTTCACATAAAGGGCCTTTTTGAGTCGTAAGGCGAAATATAGCTTACGCTATTGGCGTCACCCGAATTCATTCGAGGGCCATTCTATTTGGTTAGACGTTCCATACGTCCCATTTCGGACCCTCTCTCTTCGACGCCAGTGTATCATAAAATAAGACGCTCCATAAAACAGATCTTGACAGCGAAAAACCCTGTTTCATCAACTCGGGTCGTCTATCAGACTGCCTCGGGGGATTTCATTTTATTTTCACGCAAATCTCCTGTTCAAGCCTTCGTATCAGGCGGATAAACAAACAAAAATTTTAAGTATGTATGCTTATGACTTTATACAGTGGAGGCACATCAAGGAATGCAGAATATCGGAGCACAAAGTTCTGTTCCTTAGACATAATAAGGAGAAATAAGGATTAGAAAATTATAGGTGAATGCAGTTTCTTAAATTCTGCAATATTTAAAATGACAACTTGTTTCGAATTAATATCTGCAAATCTTCAGTGAGCAAGAAGTGTGATTGTTTCGAAGGACACAATAATCATTAACCTTTAGCTTAAAGGGCCCATTTTTCCGATTCCCTCGTTAGAACGGGAAATTTCATACCCCCTTTGTAAGGACGGCTATTAAGAAGGCTATATACATATATATATATATATATATATATATATATATATATATATATATATATATATATATATATATATATATATATATATATATATATATATATATATATATATATATATATATACAGTAACCACCGCTTATAGTGATCAGTGGTTATAAGATTCAACCGTTTATAAGAATCAATATCGCAAAAACAAAAACAAATGTATTATTTCCATGTTAAAATTTCCGCTTTAAAGAATCAATCCACCGGTTATAAGAATCAGTTTGCAATCTTCGCCTTCCTTTCATTTTTCCAAAAAATGCCACTTGAACTCTCAAAAGGTACGAAATTCTTTCTTAAGTTTTTGAAAAGAAAGATTGATAAAACTTTGGGGTAGAAAACAGTCGTAAAATACATTCCTTCAGACATAACATAAGAGTTTCTCCTTATACGTTTTTGCTAAACACTGTCTTATTAGCTTTACCCAGGGGCATCTAACCCGCCCGGGTCCGATTTCACTTTTCTCCAGACAGGCACTCCTTTTTTCCCACCACTTACTTCTTGGTTGCGGATTTCTGGACCCTGAAACACATAAATCTTCCGCGAAGTGTCCACTATCACTTACGCAAACGGGACAGTGGATTCAGCACTTCAAACCGTGAAACGTAAACGGATCCATTTTGCTGAATCAGATGAACCAGATGCTGAATCAAACGTTTCACGGTTTGATTCAGAATCAAACCGTGAAACGTAAGCTATAAAGTGAATCTTCGTCTGAGACTGTAATAAGCATACGTCGCTAGTATTCACTTTAGTTTTCTAACAAAATTGCCAGTTAGTGTTAGAACTTTTTGATAGTCGAATTCAAATATGATAAAAACAAGGAAAACTCTTAGTTTTTCTGAAAAACAGAACTTGTTAATTAGATATGATGCTCTTCCAAAGTGTAGTCAAAGAGAAGCTGCCTCTTGTTGATTTTATAATCATGTGTTGTTGCTTATAGGTCTAATTTATTAAAATAATTTTAATAAATGATAAATAACGTAAATTAAAGAGTATTTAATGGTAAATTATGTATATATGTGCCTGTGTGTTTATATATATATGTACAAGTATATATTTGTGCATGTGTGCCTGTCCAAAGGGAAGTTTCGGTTATAAGAATCAACCGCTTATAAGAATCAAAAACAGTAATAACAAACGTGATTCTTATAAGCGGAAATCACTGTATATATATATGTATAGGCACATATATATATATATATATATATATATATATATATATGTGTGTGTGTGTGTGTGTGTATTCATTATTGGGCCCGTATTCTTGGGATACATGCTATCCCACCCCCGTAAGGAAAAGGATAAGGGACACCGATGCACAATATTGATTTAAGCGCATTATGTGCTAATTTTTTTTCTTCAGATGAATCTCTCTTTAAACACCGTTATACGAATGTATTACCTGAGTCATATGATGTATTGTTCTAAACAGCAAAAAAATTTGTAGCACATTCAGTTTTTTCTATTTATATTTTTAAAATGGTTTAACTGAAACGACAAAATAGCAAAATTATGTAAAAGTTTGACTTTAGTTGTGATTATGAGAAAATTTTGGCGATTGGTAACAATCAATAAAATTAAAATTTTGACATCAAATTGTGATTAAGTTTTTATACGCAATGCAAAATCCTATAGTACTCGTATCTGGGAAAATTTTTTCGATAATTTCGGATGAAAAAACATTTTAGATACTCGATTTTAAATTTGGGGAAAATTGGTAAGATCTAAAAGTTTAACTTTGAATAAATGTATCCTGTATTTTTTTTCAGATTCAAGTTCCTCTGATGATTTTACGACCTATTGTCTTTTAAAAATTGTCTCACTAACGAAATTTTTTGGAATGAATATATTTTGAAACATTCGATTTCAAAATTTGGGAAAACTATCAATTTTCTCAACACATATAAATCTCCTCTAGCAGACACTATAACGCTATTCGGAAACATAAGAATGGGCATTTAGGGTAGCCAATGGCATCTTGAACTAAAAAGTTGTAGTCGGGTTGAGGGGCATGAAAATCGATCAAGCAGTCTATTCGATGAGTTTAATAAATTTATCGACTCTAGAACATTATTGAGTTGTTTAACACAGGTAAGATGTATCAAGAGAAAAGCTATCCAAAAACACACATGCAGGACTGCCACCGGCAACGTCGCAGAACTGTAAACGCGAGAAACGACGACGTCTAGGAGTTTTTAAAAAAAAAGAAAGAAAAAAAAGAAAAAACTCAAAATTAGAACCAGGTATCTACAGATCCGCAGAACTCGAGGACTTTTTGTGTGTATATATATATATATATGTGTGTGTGAGTGTGTGTGTGTGTGTGTGTGTGTGTGTGTATGTGTGTGTATGTATATATATATATATATACAGTATGCCCACTAAAGTCCCTTCCCACCCTCTTAACTTCGGAACGGCTGCTGCTATATTCATAAAAGTGGTGTCTAGGTATAGTAAAGTAGCCATGCGCTACTGAATGAAACCACCTACCGCGCCACCTGGTGGAAAACTGCAGAGTTAGCATTCCTATCTCGAAAACGGAACGAGATAGGGAAAAAAACTGATTTACAAAGTTGCAGAAAATCATCGATGTAGTGCGAAAAGATACCTTGTGGACATTAATGAGAAGACTACAACGGTTAAAACGCGCATTTGTTTTTCGTGATTTCCTACACTGTGACGTGACAAAAGGATCTGACAAAGAAAAAAAAAACAAATTTTAACAATATACCTTTATTTGAGATGTTCAAACTTCTCACCGTCAGCAGCAATACACATTTGGATCCTCGTTTGAATCTCACGTTGCACACGTTGGAGCATAGAGCGTGACACGTTGGCACAAGCGTCCGTCATGCGTCGTTTAAGGTCCTTCAATGTTTGTGGAGGGGTCGCATACACCTGCTGTTTCAGGTATCTCCACAGGAAGAAGTCCAGTGGAGTCAGATCAGGCGAAAGTGGAGGCCACTCTTCGAAACCGCCATACCCAATTATTTGGTCCCCGAATTCCTTGACGGGGTACTGTTTCACTGGAGATCTCAGCTTTGGAATACTCAGCCATGACCACGAGCATCAACATACTACAACCCCAAGAAGATGTCTCTTTTATAGCTGTTTCAGGTGAACAGGCATGACGTTTCTTACGTATTTGCATACTGCAAAAATTTCGAACACCAAGCGCATGTTGCGTTGAGTTGATGCGACGCTATTTTACACGATCTACGTATTGTCTACTCTATTTATAAAGACAATCAGCACAAGGATGAAACACTCGAGGTTTGAACCGAGTCCTTTTGATTGGGGTTCAAAAGTGATATACCACTGTGCACGTTGCGGTGTCGTGTTTTGCCCGAAAGATAATCATTTCTCCTTTCGTTCAAGTTTCATGACGTCACAGTGTAGGAAATCACGAAAAAAACAAATGCGCGTTTTAACCTTTCTATTCTTTGCATTAATGTCCACAAGGTATCTTGTCGTACTAAATCGATGATTTCCTACAACTTTGTAAGTCACCTTTTTTCCCTATCTCATTGCGTTTTCGAGATAGGAATGCTAACTCCGCAGTTTTCCACCAGGTGGCGCGGTAGGTGGTTCAATTCAGTAGCGCATGGCTACTTTACTATACCTAGACACCACTTTTGTGAATATAGCAGCCGCCGTTCCAAAGTTAAGAGGGTGGGAAGGGACTTTAGTGGGCATACTGTATATATATATATATATATATATATATATATATATATATATATGATAATAATCCCAATAGAATTGATTACACGCATGAAGGCCTTATTGGAATAGTGGGTTAACCCATTAATGCCCAACATCGAATTCTTTAATTTTCTCTACCTAATTATGTTCGTACAGGTGCAAAATGAACTGAAAAAATAATAAAAATCCTGCATTAAAATTTTAATTTTTATTCAAAATAATGTTACCGTCCTATAAAAAGGACGCTAGGCACGGGAGGGTACAGGTTTTACTCAAACACTTCAACCCTTAGATTTTCTAAAACTATACCTTTTAATGTCGTTTTTAGATAAATAAACGCATGAAACCAATGGAACTCTGCGAAAAAATGCATAATAAAATAAACACAAGATTTTTAAATTGTATTTTAATCATTTAAAAGAAATCAAAACAATTTAAAAAGCTGAAAATGTCAAAAATAATACCTTAAAAGGCACAAATTTGATAAATTATGTCTTATGATAAATTTTACACACTTTTATATTTAAATTTACATATAAAAGGGTCTTATTAAAATACAAAATAATGAAAAAAGCTATTCGTAATTAATTTTACACAATTTATATACAAGCTATTTTGTGCGAAAGATTTCAAAGCATTTATCATGCAATCCAACTAAACATTTATTGCATTTTCTTTTGTATTTTTTGCCACAGTAGGCGCATCTTATCTGTTTTGGATTCACAACGATTAAATGATCTTTTCCGCCATAGCGGACATCACCAGACACTCTTTTTGAAAGTATTTTTGGTTTCCCTGCAGCCAGACTGTTATTTGGTCTCATACTGTACTTAGAAAAATATGTCTGACAGATTTCTCTTCTAAAGTGGAGGAGATCCATTCTGTTACTGTCATAAGAAGGGCATAATCTGTACAATAGCCACGCATTTTGGATTGATGCTTCTAAGCTAAACAAAAACAGTGGCCACCACCATTTTTTAGACCGTATGGAACACTGGTATTGTGCCATATTTTGATCCATTTGATCGGTGCCTCCCATAAATTTATTATATTGAGACACAATATACGGTTGGTCAATCTCTACAAATCTTTTATCAATATTCGACCAGCGGTTGGCCTGAGCTACAGGTTCAATACCATAATGGTTAGACGCCAAAGTAACGACACTATTGTCATTCCACCGAACCATTTTAAAATTTTTGCTGTTCTGAAAATCAAAACTTCCCCTACTCTTCTTTTTAACAGATTTAACATCTCCAAGTGGACATTTTTTAGTTCTATTAACCCGTATAGTGCCAGTCATCGGTAACTTCATTAGATGGTGGGTCCAAATAAATATCCGCTTCATGGAATGTATCAGATAACTCTGCCATTAAAGCTAATGCCTCTCCACAGTCAAACTTAAAATAAAAACAAAAATATAAATAAGAGCTTTAAAACTTATCGATTGCTCATTTCAGTATATTTAGATCAAATATAATTTGGATTAAAAGACAAAATTCTTAAAATTTATTAAATTATAGACATTTAAAATACACATATTTTTAAAAAATCCAGACAATTACTTATGTACTCCGTAATTTTTCTTTATTTTTTAAAATCACTAAATACAGAACACATTCTTTGATTAAAATTTTTGTATTTAAGAGGCTAATTTGTTAATACGTTCATTACATTATCAAGAGGCTAATATTTCTCTTAAATAAGAAAATTTTTTAATCATTCCTTAATCAACAGAACATTTATTTTTAAATTATTTTCATAAATAAGGAATACTCAATAATCTTTATTTATAAAAATAATTTATAACATCATTTTTCTGAAAATAAATAGCTTTTCCTTTTCTCTATAGTAATAAAACATCATAAATTGAGAAAACAAGACGCATTCGTATAGCGGAACAGGTCAGAAAAACATGTACCCATCCGTGCCTAGCGTCCTATATATAGAACGCTACGCAAAAGAAAATATAACAGTGTTAAAAAATAATTTTAACAATTTTGAAAGATGCATATTTAAGAAAAGAGTATTGACTGTGATAACAGCATAAAATATTTTCGTAACATTGAAAAACAATAAAATAAACTTACTTTTTGTGTGACGCTCTTTTGAAAACCTAAAAAACGACTAACTCTGACTTTAGACCCTCAAAAGAGAAATAGAAAATTAATGTAGTGCTACCAACTGATGAATAATAAGAAATACAACACTTTATTATGATATTCTGCTATTTGGATCGAAAATAAATAAAAAATTCAGTGATTTAGAGCTTATTATGTAAGAGTCCTTTTAAAAGGACGCTAGGCACTAATGGGTTAACTCCACTTTTTTAAAAAATGGAGTTAGCCTCACTTTCATGCTCATAAAAGTAATTTCTATCTTATTTCAAAACTGGTACACCTCCAGCTTATTTCTGCTGCCATCAGAGGGCATTACATATCAGATTTCAGCAATCATTTCTCACCACTCATTAGACTTTAGATCTTTGCATGTCAAAATGAACAAAATTCAACATGAACAAAACAGTTCTCCCACTATTCAAATACAACCTTCATATGCAGTTGCTCGTTGGGTGTTGAGAAAAGCACAGCCATGGAGCCAGAGAAGAGATACACAAATGGCAGACGTTATTCATTCAACTATTTTATTAATCACGAGGTATTACGAAGGCATTATCTGCAGTGGCCACCGGACTTGACCGGAAAAGAACATACTATATGACAGCTGATTTGCATCAGTGCAAAGGGTGTTAGGACTGAAGAGAAGAGCCGTGGTCTTACATACTATCAGTGGAGATGGGGTGTCCCCAACAGGGCGGGGCGCGGAGACAACAGTTGCTTACATGACAGAGTCAGGAGAAGAAGAGCTAGAAATTTTCCATTCAGACAATTATCAAATGACTGTTTGCCGATCTTGCCACCAGGGACCGAAATTACTTATTATTTAATTGGACGGATTTAGTCTCGGGAAGTTTACATGTACACGTCGTAGTTCTAGAGGATTAATTACTTGCTAGATCACGTTTATTGCTCTGCGTTTTATTAAAAAGGAAGAATTTAAAATTACCTTATTTATTATACACGAATTTAATGAGGCCTTCAGGTTCGGACCAGATTGGGTGATCTTATGGAATTTATATATTTCAAATGCCTGCTTAATGATATGCACGTGCTTTTACGGGCCAATATAAATTTTAGCTTACATTATTTTTAGATTGCAATTTCAGAGAGGGGTCATAATCTATTAAAAGGATAATTAGAATACGCGTTAAATGTGATTTAATAGGAGGACGTGTTTTTTTGTTACACACACCCATATATATATATATATATATATATATATATATATATATATATATATATATTTATTTATTTATTTATTTATTTATTTATTTATTTATATATATATTAAATATTATGCTCTCCATTATAGCATTTCAATTCCCTTTCCTAAATCCAATCCCCAGTTATATTAATTTATCGCTTTAAAACCCTTAGCCACAGAACTTCCCATGAATCGCTTGCTTTTGCATTTCTACACATGTATACGTCTGGAATCAGGAGTGGGTTAGCATCGCGAGCCCCAAAATCTGCTGACCCTACAAATAACAGTCGCACGTTTATCCCGCCCTCGCGTTTAGCTTTGAAAGGTGATATTATCTTCTGAGCCGTCTTCTGCAATGAACGGATGTACTTTTGCAGGTACGCTCTAATAAACGATTCGGCCGACCGCGTACAAATTTAATTTTATTCCTTTCAGGCTGACTCTAGCTCCAGCCATGTAAATATGAGCTAGTTTTCCTCTTCAGGTTATAATTTAAGGACTTGATGTAATGGGTATATTACACACACACACACACACACACACATATATATATATATATATATATGACAGGCAGCGCGTTTTGCTCCTGTGCCTAAATATTCTTCACATGCAGTCATCGTGTCCATTTTTAAGTGAACTAATGGCAGGCAATAACTCAATCAACAGTCCATGATAGAATAATCCTTCTTTATTAGTTTTCTTCTATTGACTACGCTCCAGAATATTTATTCCGCGTTTTGCCAATTGATAACTTATTCGGCAGGCAACAGCACGATTCCTCCGAGCTCCCTGCTACACGCGCATGTGCAGACCTCAGCCTTGGTCATCTGGACTTTTAAAATCGCTGATCTTGTAATTTAACTTCGCGCCCAAAACCTTTACACTTCTAAAAATAAATCCTCTCGCCTAGAATTATTCGCTTTGCGCTCAAGTCGCTTCAAAAAGATGATTTTCCCCACAGCAAAATACGAGCGCTTTGTAAATGAAATATTAGATTCTTATTATTTTAAGCCCCCTTTCCCCGTACTTCTAAACTATATTTTGACAGTTCAGTTATGTTTTGACATATATATATATATATATATATATATATATATATATATATATACACATTGCGCATTGTATTGCGCATTGTATTGAAAATTAATTTAAGAAAGGCCTTGCAATCAGATCAATCTATTGGATAAATCCCGAAGCTAACTCGATTTTTTTATAAAAAGGAAATACAAGAAATGAATATCTTGTGATAAAAGTAAATGATTATTAAAATATAAATTATAAACAAAAATATGATTTTTGACATTAAGGCACCATTATCGCAACAATGCATAGTTTTTCTGGTCCTAACTCTTTAAAACGCAAGCAAGCAATCATTTTTTCACCTCTTCAATGGACGCTTAATTGTCGACCTTGTTAAACGAGAATCTATCTTTTTTTTCCTCTTGAAAGAAAAATCTTTCATCTTCAAAACGTCTTTTAAAAAAAATCGATGTGAATCTCTGCCAGTGCCAGAAACGGGTCTGCCAGAGTGTGATTTCATTTCTACGGAGACAAATATATTCCACTCCGATTTTCTGTTTTTCCGCGTCTGCCCATTAAACTGAAAAGAAGTTCTGAAACAGAATATTTGGGGATTTGAGATAGAAGAGTGAAGGTGTCAGCTTTTAGAAAAAAATTCTAGAATAGTTTTAATTGTATTCTTTGTTAGTATTTTACGTAATCTCATAGTCTAATGCACAGTGTCTCATTAATATAAGCAATTTTTTATCCGAAATGTTTGATTTTATGCCACAAAGTCTATGCAGTTTGAAACAAACTACATGAATTCATTAAGGCTGGAAAATAATATACTTATATTTTATTACTTCGAAAATAATTTTTCGCCAAGCTTTGAATGGGATATGTTAAAATCTCATCTTTGTGTATTGTCGAACAATTTTATACAGTTATAATAGGCTTAAATTGCAGGTATCTAGTAAAATATTTTCCTATTATCAAGGATGAATAGCATTCATGATATCCAATTTTAAATTTGGTAGAAATTGATAAAAATCTGTAAATTTGATTTCGGACGTTGCAATTTATTTAGACTGATGTCATTCTGCTGATGATAGTTATAATACTATTGTATTGATATGAAATTGTCAAAAAATACATGTATAACAGTTGCGTAATTTCCTTAGGAGCTGTTATAAAATAATTAGAGCAATTAATAGAATTTAGACTTCGTTCAGGAAGCAAGCATTTAACTCAAAATGAAAAAGAGCGAACGATTTTTTACCTCTTTTGATATCTCGGAATCAGTTTTGTGGTTTAAACTAAATAAGCTTACGGATGATCCTTTTTACTAATGTATTGACTCCTCTATTGCATATTCCGGAACATCGGGCAAGTTTGATAAATATTTTGAGTCTTCTTCTTTGTACAATTTTCTCATTGGTCTTGCCTGTTTCTCATTATTATACAAGTATTTCCCTTTATATGATTTTCCCCCTTTAAGGCAATTAGCTTTGAATTAATAAATAAAGTCATTCATCAGGAAGATTTTATCTGTGGCTTCATTTTATCTGTGGACAACTTGCTAACGATAAGGTCATCCAAATCTTTTATATCCGAAGACGACAATAGAATATTCCAGAAGTACGTCGAGGGAGTCTTTAACGTAACCCAAGATATGAAAGGTGTTCGGCTGCTACAGGAATTAATGAGATAAGAAAAACCCTCTCTAAGGTACGCACCTGAAAAAAAATAACAAACTTATAAAGAAAAAAGGGGAGATAGAGTGAAAGAAAAATTAACTGTCATGAAGAAATAATAGAATACGGTCAGATGATTAGAACATATCGGTGAGTGGAGTGTTAAGATAGGCATTTAACTTACCCTTTTTTTCGCCCCTGGGGGTGCTCGGTCAAAACTGTGGTGGCACCAAGGGGATTTGTTATGTTGACTCACCTGAAAGGTGCTCCCGGATGTAGACAAGCAGCAATTCTTCGCTGCATATGTGTAAATGTCTTCATTAAGAGGTGTCTCGCATCAGAAAACATCAACAACAATATTTGTTAGTAAATATTGCTTCAAATAAAATAAAGTAGACATATCATTGACTTCAGGTCCACAGGGTCGACCTGAAGTCAACCCCTTAGTGCATAGAGACATCATGGATCCGGTATTGAATTGTATTCCTACAACGTATTTGTTAATTACAGATGGAAAACACATTTCCTGAAAGTTCGTAAACATAGGGGCAAACACTGGCCATTTCATGATCATGACGTGAGTGTACTTTTTGATTGAATCCTCTGAAAATAGTGATCGCGGATCTCAGAAATACTCCCCCCCCCCCAATGGAGTGTAAAAAAAGTTATGTAAGGTGTATTCATTAAGTAGTGTAAATTAAGGAAACTTTTTGCTTACAACACCACTGTCAATATTAGTCCGTAGTCAACCATAGTCAACACCATATAATGTCAATATCTCCCTTCTACATTAATTAGTAAGTTGGTTGAGCTTCAGATCATCAAAATCTAGGTGGCTTTAATACACTTAGACCCCCTACGGTAAGACCGAATCCATATCAAACATGGATCTCGAACACCTCAGACTTTAATATCGATGGCCTGTTTGACCCCTATCCGGCTCCTGTAGGAAATAAAGGCTATCAAGCGGCAATAATGTTCAAAAGAATATATTTTACTTTATTTTCTGACTTGACGTTATGTCCCACAGTTTTCGTAGAGAGAGACGACGAAGTAACAGTTAAAAGAAAACTATTCACGATCCGATTTCTTTCGTTTCAGGTGACTACTCCTTTAAAGAAGCATTAAAAAAAAGGGAGAACAAGAGAGCAGTTTCGCATTCTATAAAATAGGAGCACCTGGACAAATATCCCAAGACTCTAAGATTTCTTTATCCGACACATTTTACTTCGATGTCGCCAGTCGTGATTTTTTTTCCCTTTCGTCGCCTTTTAATGAGTCGGCGCGAAAAGCAAAAAATCTAAAACGGCGTATATTTGTCGCCCAAGAAATCAATTCACTCTCGATAGTCTTATTTTGTTGAATTTGCAGGGATTTCCATCGATTTTTCAAAAGTCCTTGAAGGAGAAAAGAGCTTTCTTACTTTCTAAGTATTCATTTACTTGCAACGAGACTGATAGTTTAATCTTTGTGATGGGTACATAAGATGGGAAAATAAGATTGTCTTTAAGGGGACACAGGACATGTTATTTTTTTTACTTTCATTTCATCATGAATTTTTCCTCAAAGGTTTATTTATAGTAACATCAGTGTGAATAAAAGAAACTATTTCAAATTATGTTACAAAAGATTTAAGGTGGCTGCCTACGTTGAAAATGTCATACTTTGATTATTTTGGTCAATTTTATTTTTTGCAAGCATCATGTAATTCAATCTTTTCTCTTTTCAAGAACATTTTAATTTTCATTCTACATCAATTAGATGCACAGTTATAGCTATTTTAAAAAACATCGTCTGCTACAAAGCTGAAGTGGCAAACAAGTTTAAATGCGTTTTTCTCAGAATTATGTTTTTTAGCACAAATTTCCACCGTTATCATGATATTTCACATAATAATGCATATAATTTGATAAAATTTTCAAGAAATGTTTTAGATGCTATTGTTAATGAACTGACCTACAATAACTGATGTATAATAATTAGATTTTTATTTGGGGCTGTTTTTATAAGGAAATGAATGACGAATTGGGGAAAATTTTCATATTTGAGCATAAAATTGTCTGTATTATTTTTGCATTTTAAAATTTCTCTTAGATTATAGGTCATTTTGAAGATAACTGTCATATGTATCATGTGTGAGAAGGAAATTAAAATAGTAGCATTAGAATGTTGTGGAGAGTGATAGGCATTTTAGCTAAATTTCATTAAGCATTACTTCAAATTGACAAATTTATAAAAAAAGTGTGGTATTTACAGTTAAGTTTTTGTTTAATTTTTAATTTTTAAGTACTATTTTACCATAAAAGATCAAAAAATCCTTAAAAACTGATTTTTTTTAAAAATTGGATCTGAACGTAAGCAGTCACCTTAAAATCAGAAATGTAGAGCAAGTTAAGATTTTGAAAGACCTGCAAAAAGGAAAAATAAATAAATAAATAAATCCCAAACAATTCTATTGGCAAACAGTCCTGTGTGTGACCTTCCATTTAGGAAATCACATGATTCCATCTATCCATCCATTTTTTGCATGTATGAAAGAAATAACGAAACATTACAAATAAAATTAAGCGTGATATATATAATAATTGGTTTACACAAGTATTGAATTTGTAAACATACATTGTAAGAGACTCTGCCTGAGATTAAAAGAAAAAGAAATAAATATATATTCCTTAGCCCTGCCAGAGTATATGAATAGCTGAGCTACTATGACAACCAATGGTAAATGTTATATCACATAACCTGAGCTTTCTTTGGAGCTCTCGTCTTAATTCGGCCATGTAAGGTGTATATGATTAATACTTATTAGATTTAATACTGACAAACGTCTCTTATATATCTTCATTCTTCTGCATCTAAAATGACTGCATACGTAAGTAGACAAAAATTCCTTTTTTCCATACTTATTCCACCGTTTTCACAGAACTATTAGGTAAAGCGGTCAGTGGGAGACTGTTTGCGCATATTCACTGTACCACGTTACTTACAGTTCAACTTCATGCCAAGCAAATATGTTTTATCCATCGATAGAACGAGTAACGTTACCTGGAAGCTTCTTAAGTAAATAATATTTGGACGGCAAGAAAGACTGGTTCCTTTAATCCGTTTCTTAATCCGTCTCAATTCGCATAATGATCTCTTCTATAAGTTGTTCACTCATTTGAAGTTTCCTACAACTACAAAATACGCCAGTGAATCCATTGACAGCATTAGGAATATTTGCAATAGATGACACGTCTCGCATGATATTTAGGACTAAATCACCATCAGTCAAAGATAGATTTTTAAGTGGGAAAATGGAACTATTTTATCTAACGTTTAAAACAAGCAACCTAAAATGTATGTATTTACTAAATAGTACCGACAAATTATTCAGTGTTCTTGGTACAAAGTACCTACCACGTTGAGAAAAGAAAATTTAAACTTATTTTGTAAATATTAAAGCATTGTTAAATACATAACGATATGTGTCTAATGCCATCTTTTGGGGGAAAAACACCACAAAACTTTTGTAATTAAAAAATCTTAAATTCAATGCGTATCGAAGCTTCTGAATATTCAAATGAAAAACAATTATTAAGTACATATTAACTGACTGAAGAAAATATTTTATGTAACCATTTTTATGTGACCATTTCATTTTTTAAATCAGTTCAAGTGATACAAGCATAACTGAACACATACCTACCTGCAAAATATTTCATGTGACTTTAGTAAGCCTTTCTCTGTATAGATTATTAATGGTATTCGTATCCTAATTTATTTTAATTTTCCTCGTGTCCAAAGCGATTGCATTCTGTTGCGAACACCAAAGTTTTTAAATATACTTGGTGTATACCCCTTGGATTAAAATCCAAGGGGGAATTGAGAGAGGAAAAAATTCGTCTTTGTTATGGAAGAAAAATGAGTTTGAATGTGGACGATGAATTGTCCTCAAAGAACCTAGTTTTTACAAAACCTCATGAGAAATTTGTGCGTGATTTCATATTACCTTTTATGACATTTAGTATGAAGAAAAATATGGACAATTTTTTGACAAATATATTACAATTTTTACGAATGGATAATAGTCACAATAACAAATCTCTGATCAATTTTTAAAAAAAATAGTACTAATGTATTTTAAGCTGAGGAATTAAAATGTTCACATATAAAAGTATTTCCAATGCATTATTCTTACGTAATATAACTCTTTACTATATTTAAAGCAGTTTTTTTAATAAAATCTAACACTATCGTCTGATAACTAGTACAAAGAACAAACAATGTTTTGCACTGAGTCTTAGAATGTTAAACATTAAGTAATAAAAAATAGAGAACCGATGTCTCCCAAACTACTTAAATCATCAAAGCACAATTTTCTATTTTTACTCGCAAAACGCAGACATTAAAAATACTATCATTTCCATCCAGACAGAATTAGAGAAATACTTTGAAAAAAGAATAAAATGGAATCATATCGCCAACCCCATCGCATTTAAAAAATAATTGAAGTAAAAGAAGGGCGAGGAGCAATAAATAAGTCTTTAAGAGAGGAAAAAGGGAAACAGCCTTTATTCTAAAATGCTTCCTTTTAACAGAGATAAAGAGCATTCGGTGTAAGAGTGCGACCGTGCTTAAACATTTATTTCGCAATAAATATAAAAGAAAGGCCATTAAAGTGAAAACAACTCTACTTTTTTTCTGCCACAAAAGACGTATATGACTTCAGATAAGGAAAAACTTAAAGAATAGAGGGGAGGCGCGTAACAAAACGAGAAATTCAGAGCCGGATTATTTTCCCACGATTTCGATCTGTGTAGACACAACATCGGAAAGCGGCCAATGAGCACGATCGGTTCAGGGGGAGAGGAAGAATAATATTTATTGACTTAAATTAAGTTCTCGTCATCATTTCGCATCCCTTAGGAATCACTTTTTTTTAGGAGCCGTTCAAATTCCTTATACTCGGTAAAGCTATCATTAACATACACAAACATATAAAAACATATGCAGGTATTCCTCGACTTACGACCGCTCGCTCATACGACCGAAATTTTTTAATTTAAAAAAAAATTATTTTTCTCAAAACTACCGTTCCTCGAATGTACAGTACATACCTATATGTATTTCATAATTATTTAAAAATTATGATACAATATACCGCAATACTGCAAAAATTTATGATGCAATAGTTTCGATAGCCACACGATAAATCAAATAAACCTTCATTGGGTTCAGAAATGGCTTCAGTTTTTCATTATATTAATAAAAGCCAGTGACTCAGCGAGCATAACTGGCACCCGGGGCATGATACCTTTTTGGCGTCCCCCGTCCGAAAAATGTATAGTAATATAGTATATAGAATTAGTGAAAATGACCAATTGGCGCCACTCTGCGAGTGGCTCCAGGGGCATGATAGACCCCCTTGCCGTCCCCTCGCTACGCAACTGATAAAAGCCTACAAGAATTAGAAGCAATGGATCCAAATGAACAAAGATTCACAAGTGTAAATCATCGTATTCAGGAAAATCTGACTTGCTACCAGACAATATACAAGGAAAAGAAAACGTGAAATGTTCAGGCTGTCTTGGATAACTTTGTTAAAAAAAACTTGCAACCTATCTTCTGTCGCAAATTCTGAACCAATGGATTGTACTAGCATAATAAGTAGTGATAACGAAGAATAATTTATGTCTTCTAAATACAATGTATTTTAAATTACGCATGAAAGTAAAAAATATATATCTATGTGCATATACAAAGAAAAACAAATTGTTTGAAACTCGTCTTATCACCATGTCTCTGTCCCTATCTCGATCGTAAGTCGAGGAATATCTGTCTATAGATAGATAGATAGATAAGGAAAAATAGATATGGATAAATAGATAGATATGTGGGTGTGTGCGTGTGTGCGTGTGAACCTTATATATATACTAGCTGAAAACCCGCACTTCGCTACGGAGTACATTCAAATTAAATACAATGGTCAATGTATGAAATTAATGCCAAAGAAAAATAAATATATATACACTCATGGACAAAAAAATTAGCGCACCAAGAAATATTTGCGGGATCGTAACGAAACTTGCAATGAAGGTACATGTCGGGGAGATATGCAAATGATTAGAAATGCAGCGTGATTGCGCATTACGTATAGCCGGTAGAGGGCGTTGAACATCGTACTCTGCGGAGTATAAAACAGGTAATCAAAGCTTGTTTGAGTGTGCTGAATCATTTACAAAGGAAGAGCTGAGATAGACATGCCATTACGCCGTGTTCGAAGACAATATAAGCAGTTGTCGCAGTTTGAGAGGGGGAGAATCGTGGGGATGATGGAAGCTGGGTGGTCAGCTAGGCGAGTAGTTCGTCAATTAGGCCGCTCTGATTGTGTTGTGAGGAGGTGTTGGGACCAGTGGACTCGAGAGATGTCATGTACACGAAGACCAGGCTCAGGACGCCCTCGACAGACCATCGTAAGAAATGCACGCGTACAGCCAACTGCTTCATCAGCCGCCATCCAGGCACAGGTAGCACCTTCACTAGGGGCCTCTGTGTCTTCTCGAACCATACGAAGGCGCCTGGCTGAAGGACAGTTGGTATCGCGGCGCCCATTACGTGTGCTGCCCTTGACGCCCACCCATCGACGCCTCCGTTTGGAGTTTTGCCGCGCACGAGGAAACTGGACTGCAGCGGAATGGAACCAGGTCGTCTTTAGCGACGAATCCAGATTCAATCTCGGCAGTGATGACAATCGTGTTCGTATGTGGAGAGCCCGTGGTGAACGCTTCAATCCTGCCTTTGCTGTACAGCGACACATCGCTCCCACAGCTCGTGTGATGGTATGGGGTGCCATTGCCGACAATACACGGTCACCCCTAGTATTGTTTTTACTTTTTGTTTTTTTTTCTTTTTTTCGACATCCCATCAGCTTTACTCATTTGCTTCAGATCTAGCAGAAGGTTCATTTAGATTTTGTGGAGGAGGATGTCAAAGACGTCATTTATTATCATCGCTACGTAGACTGAGAACAGCTAGTGCTTTCGTGCGTGTTGGTGATCTATTTCAATTCGCCCTGAGTTTATTGTGACACGTAATCAGCATCCATTACTTGTATCAAATGAAGTGGAAAGTTCATGCCTTCACGTTGTAAGATGACGCATGCGTAATTGACATCCATTCCAAACAAGTCGACCATTTTTTATCATTTTGTAAAACGTTTCGCGTTGTTGAAAGGGTGGGGGAGAACACTCTGAATCTTTTTAATGTACATATGAGTTACATAATACCTTGGTGGTTATTAGGCCCAAAAGTAAGAGTCACAATAAACAAAAGGCAGTTTAAACCTACAAACACACAGTTACGAATCTAAATGTTTCTCTCACGTGTGGGTGCAAAAGCCATTTTATCTAGAAAACTGAATTAAATGCAGTCATTAAACATTTATTTAAAAAGAAAAAAAGTGGGAAACCCACTGACAAACAACCGAAACAATGATTCTTTCTACCGTAGCATGAGCCGTATATCATTGTAGATAAGGAACAGTTTAAAAAATAAAAGAAAAGAAATGGGAACAAAGAGGCTTTCAAATCCATCAAGATTCTCCCAAGTGAGAACCTGAAAGACGCAAGGTAAATTTATTTCGTTACAGTTTTAACACCCTAAAAAAAGGTTTGCAGTTAATTTAAACAAAAATGAAGTATTATATGGACATTTTACATGGCAAATAACGTTGGTTGCCATTGTACCCTTGTTTTCAGCATACTACTCGTGAGATATTAATGATTGCTTATATAATAACTCATTTTTATTTAAACTTGTCGGAGCAACGATGTTCATTAAAACCCACATTTTTATCGTATTGGCTTAAACCATACTACAGATCCTTCTGAATCCAATGACATACACCTCTTATTTCGATTATTTTTTCTTTCATTTATACAACATTTTTGAACTATGCTGTCTTTGTTTATCGCGCTGTATGTAACTCCGAATGGAATTTTTTTCTATTTGCCTTGACTAAATGGATAGATCTCCAATTTCACGAAAGTATATCGATTAAAGATTTTGTCCAGAGTTCTTTTGTATCTGCAGATAGATTTTTGATAGCGATTAAAAATTCTAGAAATATTTTCCTTTGTGCAAAAGTCCCAGTTTTTTTTTTACTCTATAAGGTTATTATAAAGTTTAAAAAAATTTTATATGAATTCTGAGGATAAATTATTTTTGAATATTTTGCGTTCATGAAAACGACAAAAAAATGCAAATAACGTTTCTTTTCAGCAGTCATATTAAATGTAGGTCTTCTCTTGTTAAGTCAAGCACATTTATAAGATCTTTATATGAGGACACATTCACAGGAAAAATCATTACAATAGTTCAAAAATGCCCCAAATCCTCTTAAGCGTTTTCCCCCGCAACACTTGCAAACTTTTTCGCAAAGCCTCGTACTACTCCCACTCTCAAAACAACAATTCCCCTCTATAGCCAAAACTGCTATCATCAAAGGTTTACTGGCTGTCTCATATCAGTCATCATAGGATGACTGATTTGCGATTCCATGTGGTTATTGGACAGTCCTTATTATTAGACAACGTGGTATGTTTTTTAACCGAAATAGTTAGAGCACTTTGGTATTACTGTAGTTCGAGAAAAATCCATCAAAATTTCCTATCTTTTTAAGAAAGAATCATCCAGAATGAAGCAAAGTATCGCTTTTAAAAGATATTTTGGATTTTACTGTCGAGTAATACAGTATGGAATTCAATAAATTGTATCTGTTTTATTCCAACGAACACCAAAACTTTTCCCAGCATCGTTAGAATGTCTGCAACTGATTCCTGCCTAATATTGGGAGGGATTCAAGTTTCACAATTATTCGCTTTCACCTTTCAAGCTCGTAGACTTTTTCTTCTGAAAATAATTCCACGCCTCCATACGGATTATTTTTAACGACCTTCTACAGTATTGCTTCTCTGGTTGTTATGACCCTGCGCTGCATCCGGAAAACTCGAAACCCAGTTAGATTTTTTTTCCCAAAATAAAATAAACAGAGATTTATTCAGTTTCTCCTCGTCGAATAAAAGAGCGGGGGCTTTATTGTGCGTTTTTCAGAATTGCCAATCTAATGTCGCCATTAGAGGGTGATTTATCGCGGCGTTTATTGCCGCATAAAGTCTCCCTGGCTAGAGTCGGGCGCTCAAAATCCTGATTTGTTTTCCTCCTTAAGCACGGGGCTGAATTGACTAATTGTAGCTAGAAGAACTGAATATATTCTTCTTCTCAGAACAGTACAATTGTGAGAGATGTATAAACAGATTTTTTTTGTCAGTATGAGGAAACTGCTACCAGACTATAAGAGGTAATAGGTTTGGGTGTTGAAATAAGAGCAGAAAAAGCCAAATCTCCTTAAAAATTGAGAACCGCTGTAAAACTCCACTCAATCCGAATCACGAACTCGTGAAACCTTCGTGAACTGTGGACAAACGACGAGGTTACGGATCCAAACTTTTATTCCTCAATATTGCCTCATAGTGAGTGTATGCATATGTGTGCTACGCTACGCTACCCGTAACACATTGCACTATACCTGATAACACAGGGTCTCCGGGGTAAAAGTATCCAAAAGTAATGACTTATTTTTAAGGAACTACCCATTAGAATTTTATAAAAAATATTTAAATAAAAAGAGCATCTCCCCAAGTTTTAATATCAATCATATATTTCGATCATGCTATCATAGATTTCGATGTGTGCACCTTTTGTCGCACGACTAACATCTGAATGGTAATCCAGTTCTCTCCAAGTGTTTTGTAGCATATCAGGAGTTATTAGACTTTTTTGCTTGGGTACTCACTAAATCCATTGTTTATAAACAAAAAATCGAAACTGTGGATGAGTTGTAGAAGTGTATCATTCAAGCAATTTGTGTAATAACTCCTGATATGCTACGAAACACTTGGAGAGAGTTGGATTACCATTTAGACGTTTGTCGGGCTGCAAAAGGTGCACACATCGAAATCTATGATACTTAATCGAAATCTATGATTGATATGAAAACTTGGTGAGAGGTTTTTTCTATTATCTAAGAAATATATTTTTTAATTTCTAATGGGTAGTTCCGTAAAAATAAGACATAACTTTTAGATACTTTTAGCCCAGACACCCTGTATAATAATTTAAAACATAAAATTCAAAACCTAAATGTATCCAAGCGTCTATTTAAAAACGAATATGATTTTTTATGTTGAGTCCAACTTTTGACTGTTTTAGAGGAATCAGGTTTATACTTGCCAGAAGCTACTCTCAATACGTCATCAAGGTAAGAATCAGTAAGCCGATTTCTATAAATGTTCTTCGAATATTTCAATTTGGAATACGATGATTCAGAAAGATACGTTGACGCAAAGAACGCGAGCAGCATGTGGTACATTTTTGTACAGTTTTGAATTTTTCAGGCATTAATTTCCAATATTATGTTTACAAATGTGCCTGCAGGTTAGGGAGTGCGAGTGTTTTGTGGCCGCACATTAAAGCTTGGTGGGCCGCAGTTTGAGTACTATCCCTGGTCTAGAAGTATACATTAGGGTGGGTCAAAAAAATTAATATTTTTTTTTCCCAAACGCTTTAGTGCGGAAAAGTTGCCTATTGTAATAAGAATAAAAACGGCATACAAAAAATTAAAATCGGTTAACATCTTCCATTCGCGCATCGTACTTAAAGTTTATGAAAAATTGCAAAAATCACGATATTTTTGCAATTTTTTTCTGTTAGTTAAAACTTTGAAAATAAACATGCTTTAGCTTTTTATGCTTGTTGTATGGTTTAAATGACCTAAATAAATTAAATTCTGATCATAAAGCTAATTTTGTCTGTTCGCGCAACGTCTTTGAAAAAACAGAAATTTAGCAATTTTTCGCAATTTTCACTGTGCAACTTTTCGCTCGATTTGCTATAACAAAACGACCCAGAACTCACCACGCGGAGATGGTTGCACGTCAAGTTCCACCCACAACCTACCCAACCAACCATCCAATTGTTGGGTGTGGTGTTTACATTATATTTACATCTATTTACAAAGATTTTCCATTGAGTAGGATTATTTGGCTTACTCCGTTTTTTACTTTTTCTTTTTTTTATCTATACATATTTAACGTCTGATTTTTTTGGAGAAATGATGTATAACAGATCTAGACTCCAGTGTTGCTCGGATATAGCCATCTCTAGCTTCATGTCCACATACTTTATTCCAGGCCTTTGTCACAATTTTGACGCACCTCTCCACAGCCTGAGTGTGACCGGGAAACTTTAATATTTCTCTCACTGGCATAGTATCAGAATTGATGAATGATTTAATATCATCTTCATTTAGGTTCCGCACCATTGGGGGAGGATACACCGCACAAGAATTCCAATTAATAATTTCAATGTAATCGGAAGCTTGAAAGCTTATCTTTGGTGGTACGAAATTTTATCAGTTTTCTTATTTGGGACTGTTTGCCTTGCTTTTAAGATCTTTCTGTAACCAAGCTCCCGAATATGTTCTCTTCAACATATTCAGAATATGTTTCTTCAACAAGCATTACCAACAGAACATTCTCTGGGTGCGCAAAGAATGCATTTCGTTGAATTACTAGATCGACAACTTGAAGTAATTCGTCGGATAAAAACCGTGATGTTTGGATTGCTTGAAAGACATGTTTTCGTTCGTCAGTAAAATATTTGTCCTTTTTTATGGTAAACCACATAGCCATATATGATTTCAAGATGAAGCCAACTATTTCTTTTAAGTTTCCGGATGGATCTGATGAACTTATATAAAACCTAAGGACTCGGTTGGCCGCAGTTAGCCATCTGGTATGGGACAAAGAACAGGGTCCTGTCGCAGTGTGGGCGACAGTTTTCGAAAATTGAATAGATGCAAGTTAGACACAAGGTAATATGAGAAGAGAAGTATTCAAGAACGGGCAGTGAATGGCGACTAGCTGCAGTTAACGAACTGCTTAGATGTATCTAAAGACGAGCGATGTCAAGTTAAGAGAAATATGGTCAGTAAAGGGTCACCAGCTGGGGATAATGAGCTGGGGATAATGATCTGGGAAAAGTGAGAATTTGAAGCCAAGAGGAGACTAAGTTGTGATAGTGATGGAGATACGCGGTTTTACGAGGTGGACTTCATTAGCTAATCAGCACGAGGTAAAACCGAGGCGTGAGAGTCTGGGAAGTGATGGATCCCCAGAAGGAACTTCAGAAGGGTGCACGCGCTGACACCCCATTCAATTTAGATTGGAGAGATTATTAATATAAAATGTGGGGGCCAGCCAATGGTAAGAGACCAAGTTTAGCATTGGTCGGGAAAGAGCCACCAATGAAAGTCTAAATAAAAATTATCGAAGTTTAGCTCAATGTAAAAAAAGAGGTGGAGAGATCAGAAGAGTTGAAATCGTCGAGAGACATAGCCTGACTTGAAGCGAAATAGCTGCAATTGAGATAGCAGTATGGGTATGTGTTAGCCCGACAATTATTGACGAAGGAAGGCAGAGTCGTTGATAAACCGAGGCTGAGCTAGAAACCCGCCTGAGAAAAGCCTGAGCTAATGTGAAGAAGCGAATGCAAGCCCCAGATGTAGATGGGAGAATCGCCCGTTCCCGTCTGCCCGCCGCTGTCATCCGAGGTCCAGACGCGGTGACCAGACCTAGAACTAAAGGGACTGCCCTGACACTTGCAACGCAGAGGAGAAGGCCGACCCCGTTCGTCGAATGCGCGCCTACACCATGATGACAAGTCCGGTAGTCAAGAGTGCCATCGAATAGATGCAAGTTCCCCCCCCCCGACCGATGTTAGCCACAGGATACCCCATTGTGAGTGATGACAGCTCGCTTGATACCCGTTTAAGCGAATGAGAGATCGCAGGTAGGAAGCTTATGATCTTTGGTAGATTATTTATGCAGTGCTCACTGGTATAGCTAGAACATAGGGAATAATGATAAGAGTTATTTTATGGTGAACATTCACTTATTTGGTCATAGTTATATATACAGGAGATATTAGTTACTAAAGAGATAAATTATCTCTACTGATGCAATCTAGTACTGAAGAAGATTAGTACAAAAGAAAATCTAGAAGTCCGTGGAATAATGATGAATTCAGAACGCTTCGGTGATGTGGAAACTTAGATAAAATGAACACAAGTGCTTACAGTTTTTAGTGTCTAAAACGATGTATGAGCAGAGGGAAGAGTACCAGGTTATTCAAAGTTACAGCACAATGGAAGGAACTATACATCTCTGCGACGCTAAAAAAAAGCTGGAGAACGAAAGTAATAACCTGTAGCGAAACTCCTATAAGACACCATTCGACAACCACCTCCTATAGACCGGATCGTCGAATCGTTGTGAAGATAAGATGACCGCAAATACCCAAATTCACTGTCAACTTTCTAGTGGTAATTCGACAAAGAATTTTGACTTGGTTATGAAAAAAAATTTATTTATTTTATATTAACGATCGTTAACTCAAACTTGAATATCAAAAACATAAGAGCTATAATAAGCTATGTACACAGTCGAATGCTCTACTTAATCTGAGCTCAAAAAAATGGTGACCACTCCGGTCAATGTTAACAGTAGTAAAATGAAGAATCAATGCAAAAAACAACACGAAGGTTAGCTTTCCCCAACAGTCGGCAAGCCGAACTGAAGGGGGGGCTTAAGCATAAAAAAGGAAGCAGCTAGCTATCAAAAAATGTAGCTCTATCTATAAATCTGACTGAGTAATCTCTTTTCATTCTGGACAAGGCGCACATAGGCTAGGGTTGTATTAACTTCATTTAAACTAAAGTATCGCCAACTACAGAGAAGGCCTACCGGTCCACGGAGAGTAGCATCGGACTTCATCGCTAAACTGCTGTAAAGAACAAACCTTCGTAACAAGAAAAACGGCGATCCACCGCCAAAATAAATAGCCAAGTAGGAGCGAAAAGAGCGGAACGGCCGCTGATTGAACTTAGCCAAGAGTGACGTGAAGCGGCGCCGAATATGATTGGCGAACTGCGCTTTGAGCCAGGAGGAGAATTTTTAAGAATTTTCTCACGGGGAAGGATGGGGGGTCGCCAACTGATGTCGGAGATTAAAGTCTGGTAAATAGATAGAAAGTGTCCGTGCTATTGTACCTTATGCTAATCAAAAAGCAATTTCTACGACCCCTGGATGGAAAACGTCCGGTTCTTTTTTTACAGGTCGGCACAAGCCATACAACATCCAATTATATGTACTAGTAAATTGCAGTTTCAAATAAAGAAAACTACTTTTAAATTGGTTTCTTGGAAAAAAATACATTGCTGAACAAAATAGCGGATGTTATCAATAGCTATTACTGGAGTAAAGATATACCATTTTAGACCTCCCACGTAAAAGAGGGGCGATACATGAATTACGCTAAAATGCTTATAGCGAAAGATCATAAGATTAATATTAACATTACAAACATTAAGGTGATTACATCCTTTAAATTAATAATTACTCGTATTAAAAGTAGGTGCAATTAATAAGAAAACTGTAACTATAAAATCCACGTTACAATATCTATCATAGAATATTGGTTGTTTAATTCCGTAGTAATTGGAATATTGTTATATGATGATATTAGCAATGTATATGTGTGTTTACCAGTTAAGAATCTTTAAATAATTAAAGGATGATATTGAGTAGATAAATGATATGATGATATTAGCAATGTATATGTGGGATTATTAGTTAAGAATCTTGGAGTATAATTAAATGATGATAGTGAGTAGTTAAAGGAGGATATTAGTAAGAGTAAATAACGTATTAATATGATATAGGAATAAGGGTAATATGAATTGTATATGTATTGTGTTAATAAGATATAGGAGTCGGAATTTAGTAATGAGTAGTATTAATTGTATATGTATTGTGAAGGTTTAATAAATTGATTTGTATGTATACATATGAGAAATCACTATCTATTATTCTAAATACTAACCACTATAACGATCGGTTACAGGTCCCTATTTGCCAAGTCTTCTGGACATTGTCCCAAAGTGAATGCATTTGAAATGTAAAACAAATACTTTTGGTCTTTGCTCAACGAATTCCTGTCTATATCAGAAATTGAACAATCTATGGGTTCATAATGAACCACAGGGAGTTTTTCACAAGTGAGCTTCTGCCGAATCGGCCCACTAAAAGAATTAGGTCCAGCAGTTTGACCGTCAATATGTTGGAAAATGTGGCGAAAAGGAAGCTCATTAAAATGCAGGAGGCATATGCACCACTGTAGCGGGCGTCCTACATGATTTTCTAGTCGGTGGATGACACCGTTCTTCCATCCAGAGTTGGTTACACTGCCATTACACCCTACTACTTGTAGTTTTTCAATTGATATTGATAGTTCAGACAAATGAGAAATAATGCTATGAGTTATATCATTTCATAGACTCGAGGAAGGAGATACATGTTCAATATAAGTTGATCCAGGTTCCTGAATAAGAGAATAGTGTTCATCTTCCCCATTCCTGCGAAATTACTTGGCATTCTATTTTTCAACGAACGAAGTATCTTTTTGTCCATCAAAGTAAAGACCCCAAGTTTCCTCAGTAGGTGTGAATTGACTTCAATCGAGTTTAAACCAGTTCAACCTATTTCAAGTGACTTCTGGTGCGTTTTGTTCTAGCAAAACGAACGAAGAGCAGTACCGTGAAAATTGCAAAATATGGATAAATTTCTGTTTTTTCTGAGAGTTGCGCGAACTGAAAAAAAAGGATTATTCATCAGAATATAATTAATTTAGGTTATATAACCCATAAAACAAGCATAAAAAAACTAAAACATGTTTATTTTAAAAGTTTTAACAAACAGAAAAAAATTGCAAAAAAATCGTGACTTTTGCAATTTTTCATAAACTTCAAGTACGATGCGCGAATGGAAGATGTTAACCGATTTTAATTTTTTGTACGCCATTTTTCCTCTTTTTACAATAGGCAATTTTCCCGCACTAAAGCGTAACGAAAAAAAATATATTTATTTTTTTCGACCTACCCTAGAATACATTCTTTGAGTGCAAATTTATACAAGGCTTTTTTGTAACACATTGGTGCTTATAGATCTGAACTGACATATTTTGAAGTTTTTTGTTACGGGAACAATCACGTCATATACAATAATTCCAATAATATGTGGAAATTACGCCTTCGTATACTTGACAGTGTTACGTGAACAGTGTGTAAAAACTCTTTACAATTTTTTATATAAAATTTAGATGCAGAACAACAATTCATTTCCTCAGTTGCATACAATCAGAGCCGGGCCGACACATCATGGCGTCTGAGGCAAGTTTTAAAGCTGGAGCTTTTTCAAATTTTTCGAGAGACTCTACGTAATGAACGTATCTCTATTATAAATTGTCTACTTTTAGAAAAACAATAATTTTGTAAAAAATATGTATTCATTAAAAAGTTTTAACATAAATTTTTTTTAAATGACAGAACTTAAAAAAAAGCAGAAAATGTAAATAAATTTGAATACAATTTGTTATGTAATAAAAATTATTACTAAATCATTCTTCAAGCCTTTTTTGCAGCAAATTGCTTAATTGCATCTCTATAATTAATTATTTTAGATATCGTCTTTTCTATAGAAACTACTGTCAGATCTTTCAATCGCTCTAGGGTTATTGTGCGTAGATAAATTCCCGAAAATGTTTTCAGTTACGGAAGACTGCGCTCAGCTGCCGCTACAGTTTCAGGTAGTGTTAGTAGAATTTTTAGAGCTACAACAAATTTTATTTCTCCTGACCTCAAATTCAGCAGTTTATAAGAATACAGCCAAAATATTCGTTTATATTTGTGTATTTTTAAGAATTTCGTTGTACATCAGATTAAACTATTAATATTTTTTTCTTTATTCGTTAAAAAATTCGACATATTTACTCTGTCTCATTTACGTGCCTCTTTCAATTCAGTGCCTGAGGTGGTCACATCGCCCCCTGACCCATAGGAACCGGCCCTGCATACAATACACTATTAATAATCTTATTGTTGTTGTTGTTGCTTATGCCACTTAACCGACAGCAACATCAAGTCCCGAAGGCTATGGGCGATGAAGGTGCGGCTCCTGTTTTGATTGGCACCACAACGGTAGGAGTCCGACTTGGCCAAAGGACCAGTCCCGTAATTTTGAACCGAGTCAAGTGGCGAGACCAGAGCACTTGACCCCGAACCTCCAGAGGTAATTTTGTGAACTTGGAGGGTATTGCAGCCACGGCAGATTTTACGTGCACCCGCCGTCATTAGTGTACACGGCAGTGGATCTGTCAGCGACGGGTATTGAACCAGTGACTTTTAGATGACTAGCCCGCTGCTCTTGCCAACTGGGTCACGACGCCATCTATTAATCTTTGCGTTCCTTATTTAGGACTATAAACTGTGAACTAATATTGAATATTTCATTTACGAACTTAATTTTTTTTTTAATTCCAGGGGTTTTAAATAACGTACGAGTACACGAGGCATTCTTGTGTTGTCTATTTTTATTTTTCTTTGAGCGGTTTGTTCCCGATGCTTTAATGCTAATGCCGGAATCTTGTAATCCAAAAAATTAAGTCTAAACGCACAGCTCTTTTTAGCTTCGAAAATAAAATTTGAACGACCCCGATTTGTCTTATCTGTATTTAATGCAAATATCCGTTCTGTTTTTTTTTCTTCCATCTTTCAGTGCTTAAATTCAATTCCCTTTTGTAACCATTAAACTGGGTTGAAATTTATTGCAAAGTAGAGAGAGAAAAAAAATCTCGACGAGGCAAGAAAAATAAAATTTTTTTCCTTTTAAAGTCACTTTCACCTGAATTTAAATTAGAAGGGGGAAAACGCGATGTGATATCATTAACCGTAAAAACTGAAAGGTATTTTCTTGTAATAATCTTCTCTGTTTTTTTTATCTTGACCAGAGACAAACGCATATTAAAATGCAGAATAATTTTAAAGCCTCGTGAAAATACGGAGTATTTTAGGGACTAAATTTAGGTAGTGCTTATTTGAGACAAGGCTTCAAGAATTTCCATTAATTAATGTGCTTTTGTTTCAGAAAACTCTTTTTAAAAAAATAAAAAACATTGTTTTTCATTTAAAAGTTCTTTTATGACGAAGTTACGGAAGTCTGGTACACAATATCCTAAAAGAATCAATTTTTATTTCTCTTAGAATAAAAATTATTTCAGATCTTTAATAATCAAATAACTTTAACCACATCTCTGTACGACCATTACTAATCAAGATTAAAAAAATTATTATTATTAAAGAAATAACGTACGTCCTATTCGTACAGTACCAGTCAATGTGTACCTCTGTGTACGTCTGTACTTTAGGTCTTATTAGCTCGGAACTGAATATTCCTTATCTGCTAATTTTATAATAACATATCTTTTAAACTTGACGGGCCTCTCAATGAAATTTTGTATGGCTTTGTAAAATTTCTAAAATTTGAAATTAAAAACAAATTATTTTTCCCTTAAAAATTATTTTTTGAGGTATTTAAGGAAGTCCGGTAAACAATATCCTAAAAAGGAGTAATTTCTTTCTCTTCAAAATAAAACTTACTTCAGATCTTTAATAATCAGATAACTTTAACCAAATATCTGTACGATGATTACAAATCAAGGCAATTTTTTCATTATTGCTAAATAAATAAAGTGCGTCCTATGCGCACAGTATGCTTTCAATGTCTACCTCGATGTACATCTTGACATTAGGTCTATTTTTTTTTAAACGGAATATTCATAATTTGCTTATTTTATAATAATATGTCTGAAACTCCATGATGGGCATCTCAATGAATTTTGTATGGCTTTGTAAAATTTCTAAATTTTTAAATAAAAAACAAATTGTTTTATTAAATTTTTTATGGGGTGTTTAAGGAAATTAGCACACAATATGCTAAAATGCAGCATTTTTTTTCTCTTAGAATAAAAATTACTTCAGATGCATGATAATAATCAAATAACTTTTACGACATGTCTGAGCAATGATTACAAATCAAGGCAATTTTTTTATTATTATTCCTAAAAAAATAAAGCACGGCTTAAGCGCACGTTATGCTGTCAATGTGTAACTAGTTGTACACCTGCACATTAGGTATAGGTCTATTTATCTTGGAACGGAATATTCATATTTTCTTATTTTTAATAATATGTCTAAAACTCCTTCATGGGCATTTCAATGAAACTTTTTATGGCTTTGGGATATTTTAAAAGTCTTTTCCCTGAAACAGAGATCACTGTGAGAATTTTATTTTGCTGATAACAGTTATGTAAAGCTTAGTGATCATCCCTGTATACACTTTTGTGGCAATTTCACTGCTATTTAAGACCACTTGGACAGACAAGTGTTGGTCCCAATTGATTCGCAAATGCTCTGCCTGTTTATTCATGAAATTTGGTAGAAAAGAAAGATGAAATGCTTTTTCTTATTTTTTCAAAATGAAGGCAAAAATACATGGTTGGAAGCAGAATAAACACGCTTCTTATTAAATTATATTTATTCATTGTCTTTCATATGCTTTTTTTATTATTCGTATATCTAGAAACTCTTTCAGCCGGCCGGCCGTGAAATATTCACTTATGAAATCAGGAACATGTGAAACACACACACGTACATGTGATAAATTCCCGGTTAATACAAGGTATTTAATTTTGATATTTAAGTCAAACTCTCAGCTTATTTTTGATTGGGATTTTTCCTTCTAGAAGTAGAGTACTTTAGCTTCCTTGTCCGCAAATTTTTATCGTTCGCATAATACAGTGGGGCACAAAGTTTTTCGACCGTGGCCCACTTCCTTTAAATAAATAAATCCCTCGACCCTTCCCCTCAAAGTTTTTTGGTAGTGACAAAATATTTTTTTAATTATGAAAATGTTGACAAAACAAAAATAAATAAATAAGCAAATTTTGACAAACTACTTTATATATCAATGAAACGTAGACATAGGGTATATATTACTTTGTATAATAGCAATAAGAAATGTATAGCTAACTTTCTGCACTTGATTTTGGCAAATCTCATGTGGCTAAAACTTCATATTTAAATATTAACATGTATTTCATTTAGATAAATTTACTTCATATTATCTGTGACCCCTCCAATTCTTTTTCACGACCCACAGTTTGCGCCCCACTAGCATAATACATATGAAGCTACCGAAATTCAAGGAAGCCCCCTTTCCCCTAATTTAACGCTCTGTCATAAACATAGTGATAATTGCAGTATTAAATAGCTACAATCAATTGTAATAGTCTTCCATAAAGCCGTAATGACCGGACTTTTCCTCATCAAAATATAATTCGCACTTCAAGGTAAAGGACTTTTTTCTCCTTTAATTGGCCTGTCAGTTTCAAGTTTTATGACCTGTTAAGTTAAGTTTTTCTAGCTCTCATTAAATGCCACTTGCGGGACTTTTTAATTAAGATTATTTTATTTGAAATGACAGTTTTTATATTTGACACGGGAAAAAGTAGTTTCGTTGCTAATTCTTTTTAAATTAATATCGTAATTGCTTTTTTTGCAGTTAATTCATTATTCATATTTGCTATTCATAAATTCCAAATTTTCTATCTTCGAACACAAAGGGAAAGAGGCTTTGGAGATTTAATTGACAATAAGGCACTTTTATCTTCAAGACATATTCATTAAAAATACTAAATTGCTCGCTTAAGAACAATCCTTTATGAAGGCGTGCTTGAGACACGGTAAAAAAAAAGTTTTTTGTAATACTTACGACATTAAAGTTTTTCTATTTATATGCAATTAGTTCTAAATTAAAAAATCTTGTATAGGTTATGTAAACACGATAAACACAAATAAAAAATTTACATTTCTATGAGCTACAAAAAAAGCAGTCATCTATAGATACAATTTACTTAGTTCAATAGTTTTAGAATTAGCATCCATTGTGAGCTTCCCATTTAACAAAAAATAGCTTCAGAATTTATTTGCTGAAAAAATAATTCCATTAAAAAATCAGAGTAACATCACCAAGTGACTCAATATTTATGCAGAATATTCAGCAGCATGATGCTCACCGTGGAAACAGTGAATGCAGGGTAAAGATTGATGTTGAATAGGTTGCAAAATCGTCTTCTCTAATTGTATACACTAGTCTCTTTATGTTTTCTTTTGTTTTATTGAAAAAATCCTTACATGGACGTAAAAGTTATTTTCGTATAATTGTTAGCTAATTAATCATTTTCTTTGAAACGGCGCAGAAACGAAAATCATTCCTACTGAAACAATAAAACATTTCCACCATTCATTCCATACAAAGGGCTAATACTGTAGAACTCGCACGGTGATTTCGCGAAAACGTTTATTGCAGCATCCTCCATTCATCATCATCTTAATTATTTCGCCGTGGAAGATCTCTCTTTTTTTAACTTTTTTTTTTCGTACCTCGCCTGTCTTCACTCCGAATTTTATGATCTGATAAATTGCTTTTAGTTTCCGTAAGTACCATTAGCTCCCTATCTGGGATCATTTGACATAAAACACGTGTGAAGATCATTTTGATTGCTAATCTTTTTCATTTGATTAATTTTTTTTTACGCATCCTAACTTCATATCCAGAATATTAATAAAGCGTTGATTAAATCTGCCATAGCTTTTCACGAGGAAAATGACATCTAGCGCCTCTCGGGTGTTTCGACCGAGTGAGGAATCGGATATTTGGAAATATATTATCATTGATGACTGATAAAGCAGAAGAATGTTTGCAAATAGGAACCGCAAATTATCTTTCATACAGTATACATTGATATTTTTTTATGCGAATGCTATTTATTTGCAGTTAATTGTGGTTTTCTTTCCTCAATTCTATAATTGCGTGTTGTCCCTTACAATATACTCTTTCCAAATTTTTTGGCGTTACATATGAAGTAGTTGTTGAAATTCTTGATCTGTTTCTAAATTACATATAAATGAATGATTGAATCTATATCTATGTATGTATGTAAATACATGTACACCTAATTCTGTTTTTACGCGTTAGATTCGTTCCTGAAGAATACGTGTAAAAAAAGACATTGCATCTATGGCAGAAAAGAAGATTGGTTCCGGGTTTAAAAAAACAGTAAAAAGAATTTTAAAAAACCATATGAACATATTCACTATAAGATTATTATTTTATTTCAACAAAATACACATGCAATAATATGTAAGGAAAATGAAAAAAACTTCGACATGGACAAAAAAATATCTGTTATACACATAATTTTTTTTAATTCATTTTCACTTTCTGACAATAAATGGCGCATACGTTTGCGCACGACTGGAATATCACTACTATCACTAGAAATGTTGTGGACATCGCGTTCCTCCTCTATTAATAAAATTCTTTATGTGATCTCCTGAGCAAAATCAGCACAAGTCTCCTCTGGTGCTGATGATTCACCGGTTTTGCGAATGAATTCAGTTATTAACCGTTGTGTTCGTGTTTTGGTTAGGTCGTCATATAATTCTCTGTAAGAGGCTGTCAACAACTTTAGTTCACGTTGAAACTTCCCAGCGCGTTCCTCATTAGGGTCATGTTTAAAAAAATGATTACCCAATTTCTTTTATTAAATTTGCATTTTTTTCTTTTATTAAATCTGCATTTAGGATCTTTTTCTATCATTTTCTCCATTTTTCGTATAATAAAAGAAGAAAATGTTTTTGCGGACTGAATTCTTGAATCAAAACAGAACGTATCACTATCGTCAAAAATAATACGCCACAAATAAAATTTTGTCTTCTTAGAATTCAGACCAAAAATAAAATTGAGAAATTGGATAGGACCTCTCGTGTTAAATCAAAATGACTCGTGTAAAAAGAGAATGATTTTTTTTTAAATTCGTGTTAAATCAAATTCGTGTAAAAAAGATTCGTGCAAAAACAGAATTAGGTGCACACGTGTATACTCGTATGTGGAAGATAATCGAATTTTGTCCTTTGATTTAACACGAGATATAATATGGAGAATTTTTAATAAAAACTGTTCATAACAAGCAACCTTAATAATTTATATACACATACATTATTAAGACATGGTGAAAAAAATAGAAGGTTTCCATCAGAAATCTCCTAATACGCATCCTATTTCAGCCTTTTTTATGAATATATTTACAAAATCGTTATCTAATATTTTCCTGGTGGTGTGGATGTCAAAGTGATCTCGCATAATAAGGGTCTAGATCTCGCATAATACTGGTGGCTGCCCCGTGCAGAAATAGAGCTGTCAATGTCTACAAGTGTTCTGTAAATACGTATTTTACTGTTTTAAGAAAGCTATTAGAGCCAAATAAGAATTTAATGTTTTGGAATAACACCGATACACATCAGTAAAAGAAAGGGAAATTGATATTTTTAACATATTTATACTGATGCCCACAGCTTACACATGTCTTATTCTATCACCCACTACGATAGATGCTTCGATCGACACTTTGTTTGATAGCTCTATACAGATTCTCTCCGTGTCTAGCTCTAATGCATACATCTCTAATGGGAAAATATTGAATGTCACTCAAAGCATAACCTATATTTAGTAAAGCTCTCGCATCGACACTCTTTTATCCGGAACGCATACTTCATTGGCGCTTTTCTTCAAATATTTACGGAGACTTCGAGCTATTCAGCGCCGATGTTTGAGGATGCCTGTGGTTCTCTGAAAAGCCACGATGAATCTTCCCGTGTAACAGGGTGACTGTCTGATATATATATATATATATATATATATATATATATATATATATATATATATATATATATATATATATATATATATATGCATGACGCAGCCTAGCATTTAACACTCAAATAACAAAGAAAAGGTCATGCATATGGTTATAGTCTTTGCATATAAGTGATGTATTCGTGCTTTGTGGTTAATGGCTGCTTTAGCGGATGGCTACGAATGCTATTTGTTTCTTTTTTGTCCCACTGTATTAACATATATATAAATATTTATTTATAAATAAATAAATATAAATATATATATAGCATATAAAACCCCAAAACCCTTTCAAAATTCCAAATTTCATTCAAAAATGCTTGGGCGTAACGTGTTAAAAATTAATTGCGCAGTTCGGACCTAAACACTAAAGTAGGTAATCGACATATCGTCCCTTAAAATTCCCAATTTCTCGCGTGAAACTTATATAAGAAAACAGGTGACCTCTGCCCCAGATTCCTGGGTTTAGCGAATAATTGCAGACTAATTGGTCATGTGACTCGTAAGTCTCGTAAGAGCTCGACAAGAGTTCGTAAAGTCTATAAAAACTCAAGCATGGTTCCAAGACCAGAATTTTGGCTTGACTCTGTTGCTTAATAAACAGGCTGTAACCTTTCGAGCAGAATGACAATAAATATGTATTCGCAAAAGTGAAAAATGATTTGTTATTGGACAGTCGACTACGACTAATCCCCCGCTGTGCCATGTCGGTTCCGGTCATCATTCCAACGGTGCCGGGCCGGCATCCTACCTATATATATATATATATATATATATATATATATATATATATATATATATATATATATATATATGACACGGTTCGTTGTCATGAATTATTACTTAATGAAATGCAATCGTGCACCGAAATAAAGATAAAATACATAGCTCAGTTGACTTGCTTTTATTCCACCTTCAAATATCCAGAGCTCCGACAAATTTCAGCAAACCACCCCATTCTAAGCTATCATGAAGACATACGTGTTACCTCTCTCAATCCTAAGTGCCGACTAACTAGATTACCTTTGTTAAACTCCCGCCCAATCTTTTTGCTGACTCTTAAATCGAATGTTCTCCAACCTTCTTCCTTATGTAATGTTAACCCCTCATCCGAATAATCTCCTTACGTAACTTGCTTCGCCTGAAAAATATATCTCTTCTGAAAAAGTTAATCGTCAGGTGGCAACCCCTATTGATAATTTTTGCTATTAAATACCCTTCTTCTTTTTTACGCCGAACTCTCGTGAATTAATAATTTTTTATTGCCAATTCCCATTTTTCGCAAACAAAAGCCCCCCCATATTTTAGCCTTACCCTTTAGCCTTACATATATATATATATATATATATATATATATATATATATATATATATATATATATATACAGGGTGGTTCAAATTAAAGTATTCCTGTTTGGGACGCCCTGGAGAGAAAAGCAGTGGACGTAACGTCTTCATATTTGGAGGATATACATATCAGGCCATGGAGATTGGTGGGAAAAAAAACAATTAATTCCAACAAAGACCACTAGGTGCAAATGAGGCGCTGCGATCGGTTGAAGGTAAGGAAAATGAAACATGACTGTACGAAGAAAGGAAAGAATACGAGGTGTCGGTAATTAACTTTATTAGTACAATTCGTTACACAAGAACTGTCGATCCTACACAAATGTTAGTGAAGGCGCAAACGAAAGACATGCGCGTAGTAAAAATAGCATACAAAGATTTCACAGGTGGTTTTCAACGTGTCCACCGGGCTTCAGGGCCAACACGTGACACCGTGTTATAGCATGATCCACAGCGGCGTGTAACTGGTCGGGACCGATGTTGCGTACGTGCAAGAGGATGTTGTTCTTCAAATCCGCCAGATTTCTTATGTTTCCCCGATAAACTTCTTTGAGGTAACCCCAAAGCCAAAAATCGCACGGGGTTAAGTCGGGTGAACGTGGAGGCCATCAGGTAGGAAATGCACGGCTAACCTACGCAAAATGACGTCGCAGCAATTGTTGAACCTGACGTCCAAACATAAAGCATGGTTATTCAGCGTAGTTTAGTTCCTGCATGTGTAACGAACTGTACTAATAAAGTTAATTACAGACACCTCGTATTCTTTCCTTTCTTCGTATAGTCATGTTTCATTTTCCTTACCTTCAACCGATCGCAGCGCCTCATTTGCACCTAGCGGTCATTATTGAAATTAATTATTTTTCCCCCCAATCAATTCCCCATTGCCTGATATGTATACATTCCAAATATGAAGACTTTACGTCCACTGCTTTTTTCGCCAGAGCGTCCCAAACAGGGATACTTTAATTTGAACCACCCTGTATATATATATATATATATATATATATATATATATATATGCAGTGACTCCCAAAAGTGTTCGTACACTTACGAATTTCAATGAAATAGGGGTCTATCCATTAATTAAAATGAATATTTCACAATGGGTATTTAATTATAAGATCCATAAACTATTCTTAACAAAACTACATGAAATATTTTGAAAACATAGTAAAACTTTATTTTTAAGAAACCAGTAATCAAAAAGTAACAAAAACTTTATCTCACAAAAGTCATCGTACACTGAAATATTTGCGGATAAATTCATAATTAAAATTATCGTCTGGCGCTTTATTTTTATTTTTGAATTGCGGTGGCATTTAAAATATCATTTCGCTTTAATTTTTGCTTGCCTACTCCGTAATATTCTATTTATTATTTAAACATGGCTCGTAGTCGTAAAGAAACAACAAACAGCATTCGAAAATTGATTATTTTTCATCATAGTAATGGTAAATCAGTTCGGAATATTGCTAAATTACTTAATTTATCCCATTCTACTGTGCAGTATGTGAAAAAACACTTTAAAGAAGAAAATTGGATTGAAAACAAGGTAAGAAAAGGCTGTCCGGCAAAGTTAACAAAACGTGATCAGCGATTTATAATTAGAAAATTTGTGAAAAATTCACGTTTGAGTGCTGTACAAGTTTCTGCAGAATACAATGAAACATTTTCTACTTCAATTTCACCTGAAATTTTTTGACGAGTTCTCAGAACAGCTGGATTACATGGGCGTTCTACCCATAGAAAATTTTTTGTGAGTGAGAAAAACAGAAAGTTTAGGCTTCCCTTCGCCCTATCAATGATAAATAAGCCCCAAACCTATTGGAATAATGTCTTATTTGCCGATGAAAATTTTTCGTGCTGATGGGCGTATAATTGTATGGAGAAGAAAAAAATGAGGAACTTAATCCCAAGAACTTAGTAGGAACAGTTAAGCATGCCGATGGAGGTATTCTTGTGTGGGGGTGCATGTCAGCATCAGGACTAGTAAATTTGGTGTTTATTGATGGCATAATGAATCATGCTGTTTTCATAAATATTTTAAGAGACAATTTAAAATTATCAGCTCAAAATTTGGGTATTGGAAACAACTTTGTTTTTTTATCAAGATAACGATCCTAAGCACACGGCTCTCAACGTTCGCATCTGGTGTCTCTACAATTGTCCACAAGTTTTGAAAACACCACCTCAATAGCCAGATTTAAACCCAATAGAACATATTTGGAGAGAACTGGAGGTTCGAGTACGAAAACACGACATTCCCACGAAAAGCGAACTAAGAACAATTATGACGGAAGAATGGATGAACATTGATGGAAAACTTACAAAAGAGCTAAAGCAATCTATTCCCAGACGTTTAAAAGCTGTTGTGGATGCTAAAGGATATCCTACTAAATATTAATTTAACGAAAAATTAGAATATTTACTAATATGTAGAGATTTTTTACAAGTGTACGATGACTTTTGTGAGATAAAGTTTTTGTTACTTTTGGATTATTGGTTTCTTAAAAATAAAGTTTCACTATGTTTTCAACATATTTCATGTAGTCTTGTTAAGAATAGATTATAGATCTTATTATTAAATACCCATTCTGAAATATTCATTTTAATCAATGGATAGACCCCTATTTCATTGAAAATCGTAAGTGTACGAACACTTTTTGGAGCCACTGTATATATATATATATATATATATATATATATATATATATATATATATATATATATATATATATATCCACTTGATAACTAACTCAAAATGAAAAGCAAGTATATTATGTATATTAAACCACATTGAAGTAAATCATAAGGAAATGAGTTGAATCAATGATAGGGAAAGATAATTTGAACAGCGTCTAGAAAAATAAAAATTCCATACACATTCATGAAAAAGAAATTAATATTACTCTATTTGTTTTGACAGTCAAACAACACAAGGCTAAAGATTCATTACAGACGGCTATTTTAAGAAAGAGCACGGTATGTGGTTAGATGTCAAATCACCTGTCAAGAAATTTTTGCTTGGAAAGCAGCACTCTAAAGATTGCCTTTGTTGAAGTGAAGAGGTACAACATTGTTTTGGAAAGATCCCACAGATTTATCGTTTGCAGTCTGTTGCGTGTGTCTTAACTGTAATCCTATACGGTTTTATAAGTTATTACTTTTTTTAAATGCAAAATGCAACCGCAAACAAAACAAGAGAAAGTAAGCATAGTGTAAAAATTCGATAAGAGTGGCCCTTAGAAAGGGAAACAAAAAATTGAAAGTTTTTGAAATTTGAAATTAAAACAGTGTGACATCCCTATTGTTGCACAGTTATTATTGCATACAGTTCAATCAATTTGCATTAATTGAAATATAAATTCCCAACAAGCGTTGTTCGGGTAAAGGGGCCTGAATAAAATTTCGCGACTCCAATATCATTCTTCTAACACTTCATACATTCCCCGCCTATAGCCATTTTTACGGTAGGAAGGGGCATATCCAGTTTAATCCCACAGTGCAGAGAGTCGTTTCTCGGCTATTTTATGACCCACTGTCGATATGGCGCTCCCGTGGAGCCATAAAACTTCTCTGTTTCTGTGTTTCTGGCGGGCGGGAACCATTCATTCCCGGCGCACTGCGGAGAGAAAATTTCCACGACAGCATGCAACAAACCTTAAACATGCTTATCTTCGCTCACGCTGTTGACCGCGCGAAAATTCGCATCAGTATTTTCGAGATGATCCGAATTAGCACTTTCTCTTTAGTTCATTCTTTGTGATGATTTGTTTTCGAATCAAGGACTCGTAAAAAGAGCTATTTTGACAGAATTAATGTGTGTCGAATTCCTCCTTACAATAATCAATAATTGAAGGTGCATCTATGTTTAATACAGCATGTAGAAGACTCGGATAAACATGTGTTACCTTGAATCCGGTACAGTTTCCTCCATTCTACATTAGCGGTCCTCAGCCTTTTACAACTCACGTACCCCGTAGAAAGGTGTATATCACTAATGTACCCCTTCTACAGACAGATAAAATTATAGCTGTAGTATTACAATGGGCATAAAATTAAACAAATAAACACACACACACACACACACACGCACACGCACACGCACAAGCACACACACACACACACACGCGCGCATACACGTACACACACACACACACATATATATTGCCTTCCTCCGAAGAGAAGATCCCCGAGAAGCAGGTGACTCAACCGGTGCCAGGTCTCTTCTAGTGGGAGGTCGACTATATATATATTTATATATATATATATATATATATATGCTCTGTCACAAAATTATATATGCACCCAGAAGAAATCGAGCTACTATCACGAAACTTGGCAGGAATGTTGTCTAGTAAGAAATATGCAAATGATTAAAATTTCGACGTAATGAGACAAGGGTAAGCGTGCTATGTGCATATGAGATGCGCAACTGGGAGAGTTTAAAAGCATGATTGCTCGGGCCATACGGTTATTCAAATAAATCTGTCGAATTGGATGGACGGTATTGTGGCTAGAGATGCCTCTGAGACGTAACCGGCGACAGTACGAACAATTGTCGGACTTTGAAAGGGGGCGTATAGTAGGCCTCAGAGAAGCAGCTTGGTCGAAGAGGCGTATCGGCCACCACCTCAGTCTGAGCGATATGGTAGTTACTCGGTGTTGGCATTCTGACATCATTCTATCGAAGATTCGAACTAGGAAGAAATAAGCATAATGCGATCATTTCAAAATAATTCAAATACGGAACGCATGATAAAAATACGAGATTATAACACAGTTTTCAACGTATTTCTCGATTAAAATAAATCAGATTATTTATTTTAATTATTATATTAGTCCTCTGAGTGTGGGATTATATCTATACACCCCGGAAGCTAAATTCAGAGTCAGACTGTTACTCTTTTCTTTCTTTTTTTCTATTTTTTTATGAATTGTAAGTGCACTCTTACCTGGATATACGGGATAGTTACTTTTCACACTCTCTAAAGCAGTGGTTTTCAAACCCTGTCCATCATTTTCCGCAACCCAATCGCTGTCTCGATGAGCGAACCCCTCTTGAGGAACATGTAAAGAACTTTCATAGTTTTATATATTTATATTTTTTTTCGATCCACCGAAAATCGTTTCATGGCCTACATCTTGACTACCTCTGCTCTAAAGTGAACATCAAGTTCAGCAAAATTATATTTTAATATTCGCATTCAACAAAATGAATGCGAATATTAAAATATAATGTTTTAAATATTTTTCTCTTTCCGCAGCGTAAGATGCAATAACTTCAAAAAAAATTATCGGTCGTCGATAAAGAGTTAACGTACATGCTGAGAGTAAAATCGCCAAGAAGACCGTACCCGATTTTTTTCTGTAATCTTCTATATGTCGTTGGCGAATGGACAAATCAAGCTTATTTCAAAGGACGTCGTTGTTTTGCAATGAGCCCGGCTAATTGGAAAATTATCAAGAACTTTGTAATTAGTCTGATAAATTTTGGCTTATTGTAATAAACCCACACGCTTTTAGGATAGTCAGAAAATTCACAACAGTTTGCTCAAAGAGTCTGGTTTCATGAAGGTTTATTGCAATAAGCCCAAAGTAGTAAAGTAGTATTAAAAATGACAGATAAATAGATTGTTACTTAAGTACTTCCTTTAGTGAACATATGAATTAGTTAATAGTTACTTAGATTAAAAAGAGGTAACGTAAAATTTGCACAACAATCATCATACTTAGTAAAATTTAATTATTATTACTAAACAATTGTATTATTATTAATAAATAATTGGCTGCTGAAGTTGCGTTGGAACTGCTGAAGATATTTTTGGACTTTCGCACACCTGACATCTTGCAGAGTGACAACGCACGTGAATTTTCCCCCGTCGGGATCAAGGAACTTTCTCGTATTAAGGCTGCTATCTACAAAGAAAAAAATCGTATTTCCCTTTCCCTCTTCTTGCAGACTCTTGTGGTGGGAGGAATCCAGTTGACAGTTCGAGAATTCCACTCCCTTTAGGATTGACATTTTGAGGGATTGTAATGGCTCTCTCTCTATAGGGGGGTTAAGCGCTGCCCCCAAATTTTTTATTTAAAATATATTTTTGTCAACTATTTACAGGTACATAAATGCTGATAATAAAATAAAATTGGTATTGTCAGATAGCCTGAGCTTTTCTGCAAAACGCTACAGGATTCATTTTATAAATTTCGTCCACCGAAGGAATTTATGAGCGTTTAAAACACACTATACCAGATTTTTCCCCGAATAATTTAAATTTTAAAATATTAATTGCATTTTTTTAAAAAAAAACGAAAAATGTACACAAATGTAAAATTTCTTTCTCTTTGACGGAGTACAATTTTTAAAAAAATCTTTGAATCCAAGTCGGCAATCCATGGACAAATTTTCTCCATAGGTTAACATTGAGGTGAGCGAATCCAATGGGGTTAGTACATAGCAGCCTAAAGCTTGATTGTAAATTAGGACATGCAGATCGCGTCATCCACAAATACACAGAGTGAATGGCTGAAATCAGGAAACTGAAAATATGTTATGTGCTTGGATTGACAATAATGGAAGTACAGATTGAGTAACAGACTCTGTTTTGTTCAGTGGAAAAAAAAACTCATCAAATCACACAGTTATAAGACCGAGCGACTACACCGCACTTATTAGCACAGAACCAAAATTAGCATTAGGCTCCACCAAAATTAGATTACGCCCCCACAATATTAGAAAATATTGACAGTGAAGAAGATTTGGAACAGTTTATAGAGGGTTACAAGGAAAGGCTTTTGTATCATGCTTTTCATGTTCTCTGAAGATAGTCTTAAAAAATATGAGGCTAATTAGAAAGTTATCGATAATTTTCCAATTAGCCAGCTACATTGCGAAATGATGGCTCCCTTTGCAAAAAGCCGGATTTGTCAATTCGCCTACTACATTATGCTAGTTTATTGAAGAGTTGCGATACAAAATAAAAATTTTCAAAAAGCTGGAATGAAGTGTTGTAATGAATTTTATTTTGTTTGTACTGCATGTCTGAAAGAGCAAGATAAAAATGTGTAGTAAAAATTCACAAATGTACACTACTTGACAATTGCTAAGGAACAGTCGCATGTTTCGGAATATTTCATAATATACATTGATTGAAGAAATAAAACTTCGTACATATTTAGTAGGGATACTGTGCATTATTTATGATGCAAAATGGTACAGATTACGCCCCATGGAAAAAGAAGAAAACGAAAAACAAAAAAGATGCTCTTTGGAGCATTTTCAAACAGCCACGAAAAATGGGTCTTCCTGCCAGAATGAAACAGTTATGAGTACCTTAGTAAGGTGTGTGACCTCCTTGGACATTAGTGCACATTTTGGATCTGTTTTTCATGCTGTCTACTAAATTATTGAAGAGTCCTTGGGGGATATTGTCCTACTCCTCTCCAAAGGCGATTTTCAGTTCTTGCATGGTTCGAGGAGGGCAAGTTCTTTGAGAAACACGTCTGCCAAGAGCATCCCAGGCATGCTCTATAAGATTTAGGTTAGGAGAGTAAGCAGGCCATTTCATACGTTCAATATTTTCACTTTCTAGCTTGTCCGATACTTCAGCGGTCCTTTGTGGGCTCGCGCATTGTCTTCCATAAACAGAACATCTGGACCTACCGCACCCCTAAAAAAACGAACATGATCCGGAATAATCTCTCTGCAATACCACTGCGATGTAACGCCACCTCACTCAAAGATGTGAAGCGGTGTTTTACCATTGTGCATAATGTCTGCCCACACCATCACGCCTTGGCCATACCGATGACGTACCTGAACATTCTGTGGGGCATAACGTGTTCCCCTCTCTCTCCACACAAACTGGTGGCCAGAAGCACTTGTCACAGTGAAACGGGATTCGTCAGAGAACATCACTCTGGACCACTTTTGCTGACCTCAACCAATATGTTCCTTACACCAACGTAATCTTTCTCGCGATGGCTTTCTTGAAGTGGGATGCATTGAACAGGCTTCCGTGCATACAAGCCAACCTGATTTAATCGCCTAGAAATGGTTCTGACTGATACATTTGTACCGATAGCGGTTGCAAGGTATGCAGCAATCTGACTAGGAGTGAGATGGCTGTTCCTTTTCGCCACTAGGGATACATATCGATCTTCTTGAGGTGTGGTATTCCTTCCACGTCCACCAGAATGCTTTCGCATAGTATTTCCACCTTCAGCGGCCTTTTTAAATCGCGATATGACACTTTTTGCCACTCCCATTACTCTGGCCACAGTGGTGACACTTTGTCCTGCTTCGAGCCGTCCAACTGCTCGTCCACCATCGTACGCACTCAAATATTGTCTTGCAGACATTTTGCACTTAATTATAGCCACACCACACTGATTTTCACAGAAATAACTTCCAACAACTTACGGCACTATTTTCGTCAAACACCTAACTGCATGAACTTTCGAAAGAATAAAGAGTTTTCGTGCACTACCTTTTATACAAATAACAGGCCCTTCCTATTACGCCCTCTGCATTTCATTTTACTGTGATTAGTCTGCTGTCGGGAATGCTAGTTTGAAAAAACCAGTTGTTCCTTAGAAATTGTCAAGCAGTGTAGCTTGTGGTCATTGTGTCTGTATAAAATGATGTATGGTAGTTTCTCAATAGCTAGAGTTACAAATGCTCTACGATTTGTAAAAATCAATGGTTAATAATCATTGCTTTTTCTTAAGAATCTATCCATGACCTAGTAATCTCCTAAAATAGTGTAAAGAATCTGATTAGTATTTTTATGATTGTATTTCTTCATATGAAGTTTATTTTTGTCATCATCATAAAGTACTATCATTGATGTCATTGTTGTCCTGTTTTTATGACTGCTATTATAATCACTATCAACATTAACTATCCGTATAAGGACATACTCAATAACTTCCTATATGATTAAAAGATACATTAAGTTTATCATTATTATCATCTCTAATATTCCTCCTAGTCATTATTTTTATAATTATTATTTTATGGTCAGTGACATTCATCTTACGTATGTTTATCGTGATCCCCATTTTTGTGTGTTTTTATCAACACAGTTGAAATAAATATTATAATGTGCTAACATTAGAATATCGCATTAATTTTTATTATTATTTTAGGAGACGTAGAACCCAAGAAAGCTCAAAGTTCCTATGGGATCACACCGGTTGCATTAAAAATACCTTCCATAATATTTAGCATCAGAAATACATAACTATTATTGAAATACAATAATATTTCGACTATTTTAATATGAATCTTATCCTTAAATAGCATCCTTACGTAGCACTGCAGGTTATGCTATGCGGACCATGAGCCCCTAAGTCATAAATCCTTAACCTAAAGCGTCAGTTATGACTTGCAACTTCGGAGTAACAATAAAGCGAATTCTTGGCGGGAGCAAAAGCGCTGGTCCCTGAAAAACTATCAAAAATTGGCGCAGTCAGCAAAGAGAAGAAAATCTTTGCTTAAGTTATTGACCAGAATAAAAGTACTCGAAAATGTTCCTGAAACGTCCACTGCCAGGTGCAGGTTATTTTACAGTGAATTTGTGATCTATTCGCGTTCCATTTTATAAGATTCATTTTCGAGTAAAATATCTCAGATGAATTGCCTTGAATTCGCTTAGAGAAATCGTATTGAGTATTCGAGTTAAGAATATATATATATATATATATATATATATATATATATATATATATATATATATATATATATATACAGTGATTTCCGCTTATAAGAATCACATTTGTTATTACTGTTTTTGATTCTTATAAGCGGTTGATTCTTATAGCCGAAATTTAGGTTTTTGGACAGGCACACACATACCTATATATACATATATTAGATAATTTACCACAAAATACTCTTTAATTTACGTTAATTATCTTTTATTAAAATTATTTTTTATAATTTTAAAAATACATCTTAATTTCTAGACCTAAAAGTAGATACCCATGATTATAGTAAGAGGAGAAAAAAATCCAATATTTGTTACAACATAACTGCTTAACAGTTTTAACATTTCATCTACAGGAAGGGAGTAAAAAAAAGTTTTCTATGGTAGTTGGACTTAATGAAGTTTTCAGTAGGCTGTTTATACCTCTTTCGATACCAATAGCCTCAGACGAAAATTCACCTTCTAGCTTACGCTTCACTGTTTGATAATGTGCTGAATCTACTAATGTCACGTGTGCCTAAGTGATAGTGGACACTTCGCAGAAGATTTATGCGTTTCAGGATCTAGGAATCCGCAACCAGAATGTGGGAGGTGGTAAAAAATAGTCCCTGTCTGTGTTTGTCACTGTAGAAAAGTGAAATCGGACCCGGACCGGTAAAGATGCCCCCGGTTCAAGCTAATAGGACAGTGTTGTGCTAAAGCGTTTAAGCGGAAACTACTATGTTATGTCTAACAAAGAAAGAGATGCATTTTACGAATGTATTCCATCCCATCTTATCACTCTTTCTTAAAAAAATAAGGAAATAACTTCGTGCCTTTTGATGGTTTAAGTGGCTTTTTTTTGGAAAAATGAAAGGAAAGCGAAGAGTGCAAGCTGTTTCTTAAAACCGGTGTATTTATTCTTTAAAGCGAAAATTTTAACATGGAAATAATACGTTTGTATTTGTTTTTGTTTTTGCGATATTGATTCTTATAAACGGTTGATTCTTATAACCACTGATCACTATAAACGGTGGTTACTGTATATATATATATATATGGCGAAGTCCCTGGGGCTGACGACTGTTACACCCCAGTCCGTTGTACATATGAATACAAGAAAATAGAAGCACAAATCACACAAGAATTTTTATTAACAAACGATGACACCGGCGAAGGACGATGGGTTGCAGCTCCCCTTTCTGCTTTTGCAGGTGGAAAACTAACCGGTTTCCCAGAATGCAATCAAGTCTTATGCGAGAATCGAACCCGCACCCCCGGCGTGGCAGGGTGATGCCTTTGTTGTGAAGCCGAAAAATTACGACTCCAAAATGGGAAGCCGCATCGGAACAAGTGGTAGCATATTAAAAAAGGTTAAGCCAGCCAAAAAGGCGAGACAAGAAAAAGCGTTGTGTATTAATTTAAGTTACAGAATTAACTTCAAGTAACAAAGCGACATGAAAGATAACCCAGATAGGTTGTCTCAGGTAACATAGATTAAGTAGAGTATTTACATTAGGTTAACAGCACTTAGCTTAGCAAGAAAATACTTAACCCTACATATAGCCTGACCCACGTGCTAAGCATATTACAATACTCAAATTATTCATACCTAGGAAACAATATCTACTACAGTAAATTAAATTACAGACAAGGGGTTTAAGGAGCAAATAAGAAGTTTATTTTAACTAAACATAATAAAAAAAGGTAAATACTTATACTAGGCCATGCCACGCACCCCACTCTCGATCACCAACACACGCTACCAAAGGTCACCAACCTCCAACGAGTCCAAGGGCTGTCTGCCGCTACTTTTCGAAGCTAGCCATGACATGCCAAGCTGTACTTCGCGCCTGCGCAATACAGGCTCAATACACCAGATTTGGCGTGCATCGCCTTTTTTGGCAATAAATCATTTTTCTTTTCAGCCAATATATGGCGGTTATGAGAGACAGTTATAAAGACCTGAATATTAATGGATATACTCCATGAGTCTTTATAACACTCTCCCCCTTCACCAAGTGAAGAAAAAAAACACATGAGGGAAAATTTCCCAAAGAGAGTTGAGTTCAATGTGCCAGGAGTGGGAGTTGGCAGGCTTACAAAGAGTTACATTGAAGATCCTTTGGAAAAATGTGATTACACCAGTGCATTACAATGTATTACATTGAAGACCCTAGATGAGGGAAAAATATCATTACTGCTCATATTGAGTCTAGTTTACAATGGTGTATGGGAGAACCAAATGATTTTAATTGCATATTATTATATTTTATATCAACAAAGTGGTTAAATTAGCATTTTACTTTTTTACTATTGGTAGATTCAATAACAACAGAATTTTAGAATTAAGAGTGAATACTATTATCAGCTTATAGAGGTTAAAGAACAAGGTTGTGCATAATTAACAGATATATTAGGAATGTAGTAACTTCACAGATATTAAAAACCTTAAAAAGATACAGAGGTATACCATATGCAGCAAGAGTCCTAGTCCATACAGGAAGACAGGCAGAAGAAGAGTTGGACGTGCCAATCGCTGGGTTGTCCATCAACTGGAGAAGACGTGCGCGCAAACATCTTTACCAGAACTTTATTTCCTCGGCCTGAGGTTGTAGGGGCAGGGCTTCTTCACTGCAGTAGGAATTTCTGGCATCTTGGGGTCTCTTGTATTTTCTGGAGGTGGAGGACAGGCATGGGAGAGACCAACTTGAACCTGGATTGGAGTCGATTCAATCTGGAGCTGAGGAGTTTCAAGCAGCAAGGATGGGTGGTGGAATGACAACTGCTCGTCAGCTAGACTTGCTTTTGGGACCTGGAACTCATCGTCTGGAGCAGGAGGAAACAGTTCTCCATCAGGAAAGTACCCCTCCGTGGCATCCATGGAATGGTCATCCTCTGGAACCCTTGAAAGACTGGAGTCCAGCACAGGATCTGAAGGATTGGACGCTGGAACAGGCATCTGGGCAACTGGATGAAAAGAACTAGGGCACACAAAATTATTAGTAGTGGGAGATGGATTCGTCTGCCTCTCTAATAAATGCCCTTTACGAGCTGGGGCCTTTATCAGCCTGTTCACATGGATGAGCGAAGCCTGTGATATTCTATCTTCCAGTGGTCGAATAACCACAGTCACATTTGAGCGGAATTTCTCAATTGCAAATGGTCCCTTGAGAAATTGGGTGAAATGAGTTTTATATTTCACATACACAATGTCACCCTCCTTTAGCCTTGTGTCTCTTCTTGCTCTATTGAGCTTCCTGTGAGAGTTTGCTTGACTTACGGATGTATTGCTGAAGCACAGTGACCAAATGGCTTTAGTTTTTGCCATAATATTATCAATGAGGGACCCTTTGTCAAGATGAGGAAAGTCATCGAAGAATCTCTCCGAATCAGTCAACAGGGCTAAAGCTCTTCCAAAATGGACGACAGCAGGGGAGTGACCTGTTGTAGAGTGGATGGTAGAGTTGTATAGTGAGGCATGTATTAGGATGGCTGTGTCAAATGGTACTCCTTGGGCTTGCAAAGTTGAGATCGACGACTTGATAGAGGCATTAATCCTTTCAGAGATTCCATTTGCCTCAGGATGGCCAGGTGAAGAGTGTGCCAATCTGATTCCAGCCATGTCCAATAGCCTTTTGAATACCACAGAGGTAAATTGTGGGCCAAGATCTGTAAGAATATGGCTTGTTCTGCCAAACATGGCAATGTACCTAAATATAGCCTTGGATACTCTGTCAGCTGTGGTTGACGGCTTGTCCTCTAATACCAAAAAGCGACTGAAATGGTCAATTATGGTGAGGACCGAGTGACCATTGCGGAAGGGACCAACAAGATCAAGTGATACAAGTTGGCCTGGTGCAGTAGGAAGTGGTGCAGACTGGACAGGAGCAACCGCCACCCTTCTTTTCTTGTGAAGAATGCATTCTTTACATAAGGCGACAAAATTGGCACAGTCCATGTATGCCCCTCGCCACCAAAACCTTTTGGCGAGAGCCTCGTACGTCTTCTTCAACCCAAAATGGGACAAATGAGCCAGACGAAGTGCTTTTGGCCTGAGAGCTGACGGTAACACGATGTACTCTTCTCTCGACAATCCCGTCTTTCCTGCGTAAAATCATAGGTTTGACTCTGGGTGCACAAAAAAGTTCTTGGGCACATCCTTCGCCCTGTTGATTATTTTATTGTAAAGCTGGGACAAATCTTCATCCCTGAGCAGTTCCTTCAGGATTGTAGCTGACGAGATTTCATTCTCTGGGTCAGCAACTTCTGACGTTATAATGAAGAATATCTTTTGTAGCTGCTTTGCAGCTTCACACTTAGAGATTGAACAGTGTGTGTTTACATCCTGAGGAGTGGTGGAGGAGTGGGAGGAGCAGCAAAGGGAGGCAAATTAGGTTTAATATGAACATTACTATTGTGGGTCAGAGCAGAAGTACAATTAATTACCTTAGCATGGGTATTATCAGGTACAGAAAAATATGAGTTAGAGCAAGAACTAGGCTTTACAACATGAGTAGAAATACAAGTGTTATTGCTGTTGACATTATCTCTAGCATTTACATGAGATACCTTATGAGGTGAATTATCTACCTCTATAGAATCACTATTATCATACAACACATTACTATTATTATTATTAAGTACTTTATCATACTGAGCAGGTTCCTCAGAATCCAAAGTAACTACAGGTAAAATTTATTTGAATTAATTAAATTAGCATTGGTATTAAGGTCTTGGGTTATAACATTAGGTGTGAGAGAAAAATAATCTGGTAACACATTAGAAGTTCCACTGACATGAATAAATTTAAAAGAATATTCAGATAGAGACACTAACCATCTTGTAGTGATGGATGCAGGAGAAGTTGTTTTCTTATAGTGCATAAGAGGTTTACTATCAGATAAAACAAAAACCTCTCTATTGTACAAGTATTGTTTGAAGGATTGCACACCTTTTGCTATAGCCATGAGTTCTAATTTGAGAGCAGGATAATTCCTCAAAGCTTTATTTAATGATTTACTAAAGTAAGAGACAGGTAATAGTTGACCCTCAAAGTCTTGTAATAGCACTGCAGAAATTGCTTCTTTGGAAGCATCAGTGTTAACATAAAAAGTGTTATCAAAATTAGGTTGCCTGATAAAAGGCGAAGAAAAGAAAATCTTTTGTAGTGCCTGGAATGCATTAGAAGCTTCATCAGTCCAATTAAAAGGTACAGACATAGAAGTCATTGAAACCAGAGGAGCAACCAAATTAGAAAAACGTGGAATTAAGTGTCTATAATAATTACAAACACCTAGGAAACGTTTCAACTGTTTTTTAGTTTTTGGAGTTGGAAATGAAGTCACCTTTATGATATTAGAAGAAATTGGACTTATAGTGTTCTGCGACACTTTAAAACCTAGGTAGTCTACTTCAGTTTGATGGAATGAACACTTTGGAGGATAAGCAGTAATATTATTTTTAGTAAAAACAGAAAGAAGAGCTTTTAATTTCTGACAAGACTCCTGAAAGGAATTCGCACAGATGACAATGTCATCTTGATAAGCAAAGATACCCAACTCATTGGTTTCCTCAATGAGAGTATCGACTAGAGCTTGGAAAAAGGATGCTGCACTACGCAATCCAAAAACTAAACGTTTATATTTAAACTGACCCCACATGGAAGTGAAACTCAGGCGGTCTTGAAATTTTTCAGGTAGGTCAATTTGATGGTAAGCACTTTTTAAGTCCAAGGTGGTGAAGTAGCGATATTGAGCTATATTAGAAATTATGTCGTTTATCTTAGGTAAAGGATAAGATAAATTCTTAATTATTTGATTAATGAGACGTAGATCCAAAGCAAGTCTGAACTTTTGTGGAGCAGAAGAGTTTAATTGCTTCTTTTTAACAAGCAGTATTGGGCAAGCCCAATCAGAAATTGTTCTCTCAATGATACCTGCCTCCACAAGTTCATCAATTTGCTTTTTGTCTCAGCTTGCAAAGACTGAGGAATGGGAAATGGAAGAGTCTTAAGAGGGAAGTCATGATCAAAATTCAAATTTGGAATCACACGATCAGTGTGTCCTAAAGACTTAGACGACGAAGAAAAAGCTGTGGCATAATTGCTCAACAGTTGTGACATTTGAGAAATTTCTCCAGGATTCAAATGGGAAAGCTTAAAGTCATTAAGATTAAATTCCGACTTGGAATTTAATCCAAGTCGGAATTAAATTTAATATTTCAGGTTTTATACTCTCCTTAAATTTAATATTTCAGGAGATGCAGTAATAAGATTTACAGATTCACTGACTGAGGTAGTTCGAGCATGGGAAACAGATAACTGCTCATCTAAAGAAGACACATGACCTAACACAGCATTTTTGTTTTCATGAACTGGCTTATTAGACAAATTTTCAATTAAAATGAATGATTTAATCACCTTAGAGGATTGTTGAGTAGCAGGAGTTGAACTATTATCACTTATAGAATCTGGTTGCTCATCAACAGATATATTATTTGCAATAATGGATGGATGAACTAACAGATTTGGATTTTTAACAACAGGTTCAAAGAATAAGTCAGAATTTGAATTGATTATTGGAGCACTGATTTTAATAAAAGAAGAAGAATTTGGTTTGATTATAGTTTTAGACACAAGAGTAGCATTCTGAGCATTTACAATAACATGAGAATGTACACCTTGATTTTCAGAATCAATAAAAGGAATGGCAATGTCATCAAATGTGATGGAAGCTTGCGAATTTGATATATCCACATGAAATTTAGTTAGAAAATCATAACCAATTATGGCAGAAAAAGACTTATCATTCAAATTTGTAACAAAAAATGGATGTTTGAAGAATTTCTTCTCAAGTTTGAAAGATAAATTGATACATGAAGAGAAATTGACAGAAGAGTTGATGGTTGATATAGACACCTGTCTAGAAATGTTTTTATAATTAAGAGATTGTTTGTTCATGTGGAAAAATGACTGGTCGAGTAAAGAGATAGAAGAACCTGTGTCTATTAATCCAATAATAGTTGTTTGAGGAGATTTTATATTAACCATAGGCAATTTAGCAGAGGTTTGAGCACTGCATATCCTTTCGATGACAATTTTGCTATTAGCCTGCAATGCATTATCATTAACAGGGATCTCACACTGAGTAGCAGTGGAGTTCATAATTTTGATAGCAGCAGAAGTTTGACAACCAACAGAAGAAAAACTTTGTTGACCATTATTATTACACTGCACATTAAGATTATCAGTACCTCTACTATTTACAGAAAAATTTGAGCACTGTTGTACCAAATCACCATGATTGACATAATTAGGAATATAAAGGTCATAATTAGGACTATTAACATTGGCTGATGAGGAATACTGGAGAGACGAAGGTACATCAGCATTAGATTGTCTCACTGCAGGGTTAGAAGAATCATAAACAAAGGAAGAGGCATCAGGGTTTAGATTTGAGTTCCTCACAGTGTGCGAGTTCTGCCTAGTAGAGTTATTTAACTGCCTGCTTCTATTATTTGGACCAGAAGATGATTGCTCCCTACGAAAATCTTTTTGAAACTTATAGCATTTTGCAAAAGTGTGACCTGTCTTATAGCAATATTGACAGACAGTCTTTGAAACTTTCTGTCTGGACTCATTTGCAGAACAAGGTGTTTGCATATATTCATTGCATTCAGTGTCACATGACAAAGTCGAGGATGATTGAATAGCATTTATTTGGTTCTTAGTCATATTCAGTGAATTGAGCTGTTCTTTGATAACCTGAATTTCAGCAAGCAGCTCTTGCAACTGCAAAGTACTACCCACAGACTGGGCTGAAGTGCTGTAAGATTCTAATTGCTGCAAAGTATCAGCTCTATCAACTGCAGCCTGGAAACATTTTATGTTTTCACTTAATAGTTGCACCTTAATACTCTGAGGGACAGCCTTAATTAACTCGACAAATTTAATCTCATTAAGGGCATCAGGATTCTTAACCGATGGATGTAATTTAGAAACCTGAACTGAAATTCTGTGAGCAAGATTTCTTATAGATTCTTTAGGTAGAAGAGTTATGGTGTTCTGAGGGTGCAATAAGGCAGTGTTTACAGCATGATTAGTATCAAAGAAGGATTTCAACCCTTGCAACAAAAATTCATGATCTTCTGTGTCCAACAACTCAGAAGTACTTATGACATATTTTAGAGCAGGCCCTACCAATTTCGACCTGATAAATATAGATGTTTCAGCACCTGTCCAATTATTTACTCTCGCTAAGTCCCTGACTTGCTTAGAGAAAAATGACAATAATTCTCCATCACCTTCAAAAGGTTGAATGGTTACATTGAATCTATTGTCTACCTCGCTAGCCATGTCCAAGAAAGCAAAAAGTAAAAGAACTGGACTAAAATTCTCAAGGATCACACAAAAGATAACATAACTTGAGTTTTACACATTCAACGTGTAAACAAAAATTTGCAGAAAGCAGTGAACCATAAAATGCAAGACAAAAATTCCATTGGAGATAACATGAACCAGCAAATGACAAAATGTAACGAATTATGAATTATAATTTGGAAAAGAAGTATATTAAAAGTTATGCATATACAAAATGGGATACTATTCAATAATACACTTTTCAAATATTATGCTTGAGTTCACCATAGCTTAATTAGCATTAAAAAATTTCAGCATAAATGTCACTTATCAGTAAGAAATACTATTTGACATATAAATATGATAGGTTGTATGAATGACACAACATTAGTACTTTATATTAAATGAATTTATATCAATAATGAAGTTTAAATCAATAATTGTAATTCAAAAAGCAATAAAATATATCCTTTACACATAAAAATCAATCAATATAACACAAATTCCAATCTTAAATAATATTCAATGTTAAATACTCAGATATTCATAAAATCACTGTATAATTAAATAATTGCACATAACAAACACATAGCTTCGTTCATGCTCTATTATAAAAAAAATTGCATCATGTGGTACAGAAATAGCAAAATGAATGAAATTTTAGCATTATTAACATACATATATTACTTATTAATAAAGAGAACAACATTATAATCAGGGGGAATACTAAGCAGATGCATTTTTTCGTTACTCACGTAGGTTAAAGAATTAAAAAAGTTACCGATAAATGAGACAAATACTACCCTTAAATATTAGAATTAATTTTAAGGACTGGTCAACCGGTACCAAATGTTGTGAAGCCGAGAAATTACGACTCCAAAATGGGAAGCCGCATCGGAACAAGTGGTAGCATATTAAAAAAGGTTAAGCCAGCCAAAAAGGCGAGACAAGAAAAAGCGTTGTGTATTAATTTAAGTTACAGAATTAACTTCAAGTAACAAAGCGACATGAAAGATAACCCAGATAGGTTGTCTCAGGTAACATAGATTAAGTAGAGTATTTACATTAGGTTAACAGCACTTAGCTTAGCAAGAAAATACTTAACCCTACATATAGCCTGACCCACGTGCTAAGCATATTACAATACTCAAATTATTCATACCTAGAAAACAATATCTACTACAATAAATTAAATTACAGACAAGGGGTTTAAGGAGCAAATAAGAAGTTTATTTTAATTAAACATGATAAAAAAAGGTAAATACTTATACTAGGTCATGCCACGCACCCCACTCTCGATCACCAACACACGCTCCCAAAGGTCACCAACCTCCAACAAGTCCAAGGGCTGTCTGCCGCTACTTTTCGAAGCTAGCCATGACATGCCAAGCTGTACTTCGCGCCTGCGCAATACAGGCTCAATACACCAGATTTGGCGTGCATCGCCTTTTTTGGCAATAAATCATTTTTCTTTTCAGCCAATATATGGTGGTTATGAGAGACAGTTATAAAGACCTGAATATTAATGGATATACTCCATGAGTCTTTATAACAGCCTTAACCACTTAATCACTGGGTGACGATATATATATATATATATATATATATATATATATGTGTGTGTGTGTGTGTGTGTGTGTGTGTGTATGTATTGAAGAGGAAATATTTTTTTAATATTAATTATTGCTAAAACTGAAAAACTGGAGTTTCGTTTAAGTACTTCCTTTGTTAGTGGCAGACTGCAATATTTTCCTACGCATCTGTGTAAGTAGAAACTAGGAACCAAGACATGAAAGTAAAGAAAAACAAGAATACCAGATATAAACATTTTAATGAGGAATATCTCTTTGTCAGCAGTCCATTATCAGTAAACAAAGGATACATAAATTTCAACAATGTTCACCTGTATGAGGAAAATTATATCACTATCTTCAAATAAAAGCATGTTTCAAAATATTTGTTTTTGTTTCTTATGCCCCTTGCCTGGAAGTTTCAGACCAGGTCCATATAGGCTACGGTCTGAAGTGTGCAGCTCCGGTGGGAAATAGCACCACAACAGTCCTTCTTAGCTAGTGGACAATTCGATTACAGGGATGACGCGTGGGGTATCGTACCCTCTCCCATCCTCACTGACCTTCATAGAGGGTATTTCCGGTCTACGGAAATAACGGAGCGCGCCAGGATTCGATCCGAGCACCCTCAGCACCAAACACGTTACCGCAAGGCCATCTCGTACCCTTCAAAATATTCAAAAGTTAGTAACACGGGTCGTCCCCACCTCATAGTTCGAATCGGCGTGCATGGTGTATATTTTTGCAGAGGATTTCCAATAAATGTCATGTTTTTTTTCCCCGAATCATATCACCTCAATAAACTTTCATTCAATGGTGAGATACGAACGTGGTAGCCAAAGTCTTTTTATTTATTCTCGTACAATTGAAACGTGTATTTTTGGGATCCGAACGTTCGTTTAATATCATTCGTTTATCTTCAGTTATGTTAAATATTGGTTTATGATAATGGAAATATCTGATATAATTTATGTAACCAATATTCTCAAAATGTCGAACGAAAACTCTACAAATTGACGAGCATTTACGATTACTTGATAAAGATGGATTAGTTTTGAGCTGCGCTCCAAATCCGTTCTGCGTGAAATTTAGATACTCTTCATTTTATTTCTTTTTGAGATCCAAATAAAAATATCAACTTAAAATTATTTGACAATACCCTGTTTTTCACCTCATTCATTTCATATGCCTTGTATGTGCACATAAGTGAATGAGACAGAAAGAAACAACTGATGTCTTTCATACTGAAATTCGGTGAAACGAAAACTGTTACTTATAATGTCCTCTTCCGTGGATGGTACAACAGATAAGTTTCGAAACATCTACGGCCCCCTACGCCTTCGCGTATTAGCCAGAATATACTAATGACCAGTCTCGCGACAGCAGTCCTGAGGGCCCAAGAGGACCCGCATGTTCCTCTTTAAATCGGCAGCCACCAAACTGCCATCTACATCACCATCCGTATGACCTTTATTAAATAAATACTTTTAAATGAAATTAATATATTTCCTCCTGTCAACCCGTACAGGGAAAATAAACAATAACATAAAAGATTCTGTACTGCCCGTACAGTAAATTAAGTCATGCACACAACTAAATTGTCGCCAGTACAACTAAATCACGAAGATACAGTTACAACCAATAGATAGCAAACAAAGCAAGACGAGAACAAAGCAAGCAAAGCATTAATAACATGCAACAAACAAATCCTGTTTACAAATTAACAATATAAACTCTAAGTACAAATAGAACAAAAGCATGTCGCAAGCCAAAGAACTCACCTCGCCACTTTGCGCACGCCGTAATTAGTTCGTTCGATCAGCCTGTCTATCAGTGATTTACATCGAGGACAGATAGGATCTGTTGGAGATTTCCCGCTCACGCGGGAATCTCATCCTCCTTCTTCACTTGTATATAATAATTGACACCATTTACACATCTAAGAGGCTCTACACATTCCCCTTCATGTACTTTCATATTACATTTCTTACAAGTTTTATCCATATTACAATATTTAGCAATGTGCCCAAAGCACCAGCACTTATAGCAAATAAGAGGGCTCATATATCCTTTGAAGCCAAATCTCTCCCAACCAATCTTCAGTTTCTTCACCTTTTCAAGCTTCTTGAAGGCGGAACCCTTTATGCTCAATATCCAGTTACGTCCATATATAGCTTGTGATCACATTCAGCGTCTCTCCCTCTAATTCTTCATTTTGATCAACTATTTTATTCCTTATCATGTCTTTTATCTACTCTAAATATGATGATATGCGGATCACGTTGTTTGGCTTTTTTGAATCTCATATTTTTCACGCAACTCATCTATCTTCTTAAATTCATCGATAAACCTATCGATGTCATCTTCTTTACTCGTACCAATTAAAATACCATTATTCGCTATCTTTCTGCCTGCCATAATTCCCATTTTAAGCTCATCTAGTTTGATGAGTTCTTGTACTTCTTCTTTGGTCTTGCATAACCAAGGTTCCTTCTTTGGAACAATTGTGGCCACATGAGATCCTTCCCCTTTGCCTTTAGTTTTCATCATTGGTTTCTTAGCAGCAATTTCAGCATAAGTCTTCCTTACTTGCTTTTTCTCTAATACGCTTATTTGTCCTAGTAAATAGATATAAATTTCTGTTGCTCTTTCGTTGCTTTGATGATTTCAAAAATATCATCATTCAAACTTTTCTTTGTCTCAACAGTCCATCTAGATGTGCTAATAATTTCATTCAAGTTGCGATATCTTTTGTCGACTATGCTCTAAAGTCTAGCTCGAGTATCATAAATTTCATCTAGATTAATTTCCATCATAGATGGCGACGATCTCTCCCCCTCCTCCGACGTTTCCGGTTTAGCCATAGCTTAAACCCCCATGGACCACCACGTGGAGATGTCGGTAGGAAATTTAGAATATAAGAAGTGTTCCTAACTAAAACGCTAAGAACACTTTTTCACCACACAATAAACTCTGGGCTATTGTTGTGGGTGATTAGCCAAAACTTAACATTAATGGAATGGGGAGGGGCCCCTGGTACAACAGATAAAAAAAATGATCTTAAAGGCGAATCTTTTCCATGAAATAGTTTATAATTTACTATTATTGCTTGCTTTGTAACATTTTGTTTGACTTGCAAATAACTTCCTTTCATGAAGGCAACTATCAAAAGGTAGAAAACTTAATGATTTTATGAAATTAGGTTTCAAATATTTATTTAGATTCATTATTACCGAGGCTGAAGCCAGTGTCACAAAATCCTTATAAAAGTTATTGGTGAAAGATTTTTTAACCTGGGCAATTGTTTCATTCGTTATGACTTCATTCTGCATATGAAATTATGTTCCTCAACCTCTATACCGATTTCAGGGTCATCCAAAAAGAACGCAATCTAGGTCGACAGTTATTGTTCAATTCTCTGAAGAACTACTTCTGTGATTCTGAAAGACATATTGCTATAAATCATGATATGGCATAGAATGTCATAACAAAAAAAGTCTTTAAATAGAAAAAAAACCGGATTTGAATACCTGGTTATACTGTTGTAATTCCGTATAGGATTCATGAAGTTTAGAACGTAAGGCGGGAAGGTTTTTATAAACTTCTGAAGCGACTGCGACAGACAAAGATCAAAAGGTATCTTTATGGCCAGAGAGAATGTAAGATTACTGAAGATCATTCCATCACTTAGTCGCGGAACGGTCAGCAAAATAAGAATAAAAATAATAAAAATAAAGAATGCGCGAAAGGGGATTTAATGTTAATTCTTCTTGTAATACCATATTTTATGCCTTTTTTGTCATCAAAGTACCTTTTAGAAGAAAAAAAAGACAGTCATGTATCTCGCATTTTTATTTGGCTAAACACCCTCTTTCATTTTCGGATCAAAACGTTTCGAGAAAAGAAGCTCGCTGTCTGTTAGAGCAGCATAAAGTCTGGAATAGTTTCTCCCTTTTTTTTTTGACATCCCACTTATAAAACTCTCACCTTTATGTGGCATTACCAGATTTACGATATGGAAAATGGGTTTGCTAGTCAAATCTTGCGGCGCGGAAAGTCGTAAATCACCTATTTTACGATCGCAGCTTTGACTTCGCAGCCCTGACAGAACTATAAAACAGTGTCGTTCGAACGCTTCGCTTGATCCCCGAAAATCGGTATGGAAAAAATGGCACACGATGTCAGGCGAAATTTTTACTTATCTTCCCTCGAGCTACTCAACGGGATAAAATAACATCCAGAGATGTTGGGTTGGCTCCCTATGCGTTATTAGATATTTTTCCGCAAACCTCTTTTTTTCATGTGGATTTCAATCCCTTTCTTCTTTTCGTAATAACAGGAATTCTTTGACAATTATTTTATCACAAGTTAAACAAAATAAAATTTTTTTGTAAATATGGAGGACTGACTCGGAGAAGAAATGGAGAGACAAAATTTTTGTTGGAGATACGAATAAAATAAAAACCACATTATCCTTTCATTAGATTAAAAACATTTACAGATTGTAGAATCAAATAATGCAAGCCACCTGTTTCTACGTTGATAAAATTACCAAATACAAATTTTTCGCGCAGTACTTGTGTGCGTGTACTATTCTGTTCGTCTGAGCTTTGAGGTTATTTGTATAGAAAGGGAATATTTCATGATCTGACAAATTTAAAGGGATAAATCTGAAGTTCCTTGTAAGATTTCTTTAGAGATTTTGTACTCTCTTTAGGTTCTAGTTTTCACCTTACTCATTTATTTTCAAATGTGTTAGGGAAAATATGCGATAGCGTATTATGATAACTTTTCATAGTAGTTCCTTCAAGAGAATTATTTTGTTGAAATTTATAACTAGACAATTCCCCTTTCCCAATTTTTCGGGTTTTTTTGCCTATTTTCATTGCATTAATTCTTAGAATCTGATTCCAAACGTTACTGAGTGACCTGTATTCAGTTGTGCGGTTAAAGATATTTATGACTCGAAGTTCTGGCTCTTTGCGCCAGGTATATTTGAACTTCTGTGAAAAGCTATATAAAAATTTAAATAATTTCTTATTAAATAATTATTCAAATAATTTCTTATTAAATAATTATTCAAATAATTTCTAATTAATTATTTAAATAATTAATTATGAATATTTAATAACCTTTAAATTCCCAACACAAGGGCATTGAAAACGCTCCTCGACAGTTTTCAAGTAAAATAGTCTTTTTTGATTGATTTTTGAATTTCTCATTTGGAGTTAATCTTTAAAATATTTTCCACGATACAAAAAGGACTGTGATAAATAATCATCATTTATAAAATTTTAAGTAATCCTGAATTATTTAAAATCTTTTTCTTTGTACAAAAGGGAAAATATTAAGCAAACAGAGCTGTTGGTGGGGAAGATTTATAAAAAAATAAATGTACTTTGAATTTTTAAATTGATAATTTTTAAATTCCTTTTATTGAATTATTTTTATTTTATGAAAATAGTAATCTTTAAATAATTTTTAATACTCATAAGGATCTTACATGAAGACAGCTGGGGTTAAAAAAATAAATATTCTGCACCAGATCAATTATATTGACATTTTATATATCATCGTTTGATGGGTCACAATAAATTGTAGATTCCTTTACCACATTTCTATCAAAATACGGCTGTCATAAATATTGAATACATCTTTTCTGCGCTCTCGTAAGTTGCATAAGCTTCAATACGTTTCATACTTTTTCCCCCAACATTACATCTAAATATCTAGAAAGGGAAAAACAATTCTAGAAATAATCTTTTCCATACGAAACAAGATGGATGTCGGCAGCCGAAAATAATGCTTCCATCCCTCTTATCACATTTTAAAATTTGAAATATTTTATGTGACATTAGCAGATTTACGTTACGGAACAAATGGGCTCTCCATTTAAATCCTATTGCGCTGGGAGTCGTTATTCACTCCTCCTAGAAAGTATTATGGGTACGAAAGCAACACAGGAGCTATAAAACTCGAGACTTTTTTTTATTACTATTTTCCCATATATGCGGCATTTATACCCGGTCGAGCAGAGCAGAGTCAGCAAATAATTTGGAAGTAACTTTAGAGGGGTATGATGCCTTGCATCATTTACAGTGTTAGTTAATAGGATTGCATGTTTGGCGTTCGTGCTTTTGCTTTTAAATAAGTGACGATTGACGTATTTGTTTATTTGGTAAATGCTTTTGTTGTGAACGGTAATGCATAGTATAGAATTCAAAAAATTTACATGCCTCGAAAGTTTTGCCAGTCAAAGCGACAAAATATTTTTTTCCTCTATTTTAACTGCATTGTGTGTATTACGTAAAGTAGTTTATCAGCCTAATTGAGAATTTTCAGTAAGGCGGGTGACATACGGAACTCAAATATTGAAATACAGGGATTTAAATGCAAAATACTAAGGTCATAATTGAATCTTGAAAAGTTTATATGATATTCAATAAAGGTAAGCAATAAAATATAAACTCCCCCCAAGATGACCAGTCGTCAGGACATAGTCACTGTATTCATTGGAGACAACTTTATTCCATACACTGAATTAAGCCCTATGCCTCAAATTTGTGACGTCATTTGTGGACGTCAGGCAGCATCATTCAAAGAAGATAACTGAAAATTCTCGAACCATTCTTGCAATATACCACCGCTAGCTGGCCGAAAATGGTATAACACTACCTTCAGAAGGTTTCGGGTTCGATTACTGGACGAACAAGTCTATTTTAAATGCTAAAAAAAAGTAACACGTAAGAGATTGCTGTCAAAGCAATCATTTACAATGCGTTTTATTTTCTCCTATTTCAGGGATTGGAACGAACGCAGGATTGTTGAAGTGTAACTAGTACAGTAGGCAAATTCTGAAAATTAGTTAGCTGAAGTTTTTTCGGCTTGGGGGTGGGAGCATAATTCCAATGAGACTCGATCGCTCACTCCTATAACACATTCCAGTCTTCGAAGATCACTCCTCAGTGCTAATTTCTCGTATTTCGGGGACTGTAACGAACGCAGGATTGTTTAAGTGTAACTAGTACAGTAGGCAAATTATGAAAATTAGTTAGCTGCGTTTTTTCGGCTTGAAGGTGGGAGCATAATTCCTTCGCCCCCCGAGCCAACGGGTCCTAGTCGAGCCATTGCCATCAGAACGACCAGTCATCAGTCTGAAAATACGTATAACCCTAGGGTGCGGACGGAGTAGTCATTGAATTATCGTATTTCAGAAACATCCTTCCAATGAGACTCGATTGCTCACTCCTATAACACATTCCAGTCTTCGACGATCACTCCTCAGTGCTAATCTTTCGGATACATTGTTGTTCTTAAGCGCAACTAATATATTTTCTTGTTTTGTAATCTTACAACGACAGCGTCTGTACGACATTCTTTCAAACGCTTTGGTCTTAAATCTGAAAAATAATTGAACTGGCCTAAAATTCAAATCCGGAATCTTCTGCTTTCCGAGCATTACTTCGCTTAGCTGTGTTAATTACGCTTTACTATTATTAAACTGGGCCGCCCACATGGTATAATGGTTAGAGTTACTGAGTTGCCCCGCAGTGGGTTTGAGTTCAAATCCTGAATTGGTTGTTTCCGAGTCGTCCCCTTAATAGGGAGCAATGCTGGCTCGCCTGTATGGTGTTCCCAGAATAAAGTAGCCAGCAAAACTTCACGGATCTTCATGGGGGAATGTAAATAAGTACCTGCCATCAGAGACAAGTGCCTGCCGCATTGAAAAAAGAAACTATTAAACTGAAGATGGTATATCCCGTAGATATTTCAGATCTTCAATCTCAGTGCTAAGCTACGAGAAGTTTTCCTTTCCATATGTTTCTTATCTCTCACCGGCAAATGTATATTTTTTTATTTTGATTTTTGCTTTCGAAAGTAAATGTTAACTTAAAAGGCTTTTCCATTGTGAATTTTTACAACACATCTAATTGTCGATGTCTGTCATTACAAAATTAATTTTTTTTTTATAAAGCCAATCTATATATAAAAAAGGTGTAAGTATGCGGCACAAAAATCGCAGATATTTCTACACTCCGAATGGCAATGGCTGCAACTACCGGCTATAAACAGTAGCACCCGTCCGCAATAAGCAATTTGGTACAATTTAATTGCTGTATTTTACTCGTGAATAATTTTAATTTATTCATTTGTTATGATTAAGTGGAAATATCTGCATTGCAAACAATAGTACATACAGAGAGTGATGTAATCTACACTATATTTTAGTACTTGCTGAATTTGTACTCCATTTTATAAGTGATGAAATTTTCCAACAATTTATTATTTGATAAGATTAAGTATATACCATTATGAACAATAGTACTTACAGAGAGTTATGTAATCCACACTATATTTTAGTACTTGCTAAATTTTTACTTCATTTTTTAAATGAAAATTTTCCCCAAAAATTTCTTATTTCATGTAATAATAAAGTGTCGATATCTTAATTTTGAAAAATTGTACATACAGAGAGGGATATAGTTTTTAAAATCATTGGTGTTGGGTTTCTCAGTCTTATCTTTAACTCTGTTCTGAAGTAATGGAAATTCACATTTTTTAATCACGATGTTTTAAAATCAGCTTTATAGTGAATTTAGCAATGATTATAAAATTTTTGGCTGAGCTCCCACTACCCCCTAACAAAGTATATATATGATGGCAGGTGATGGTAACATTCCTTACATATGTTACTTTCAGTTGAGTTGTTTTGCAAAAGAAAATATAAAACTAAAAGTGACCATGCTGGTCGGGCAGCGGCTACTATTTTTGAAATACGCTAGCATTGTATATAAAGAGCCATTTTTAAATGCAGAAAAAAGGATTTAAAAAGTAGTCATTTACAAATCTATTATTAAGGAAACTGTGGTAGGTAATCCCCACATCTTGAATACGGGCGCTGTAAAACTGTGGGGCTATCTGACTCACTATTTTAACAACCCATCTCAGATTTTAAGATATGTGCAAGAAGTATTTGCAGTTAGACCTAAGTATTGGAATTTTCATGTGTCTAATCGTTCGCGCCCCTCAGAAATATCGTACACATACTGTGTATGATCATTATCATAGACCAGACAACAATAACAATACATATCTTCAGTACGTTTCCTAAATTCATCCTAAATGACAGATATTCCACTTATTTCTACATTATTGAAAAAATGTTTTAAGTATTGTAGATATTTCTTGTATAGAAGTTAGAAAAACTCATCATTTCTATTGCCTAAATAATACCCTAAAAAATACTTAACTTACCCTAAACAATAAGTATTTCATAAACTTCTGAGTTATAGAAAAAATATTTAATTGTGCAGATATTTTTTTCATAGCAGTTAGAAAATAATCTCACCTCCAATAACTTAAAGAATTTCCTAAACAATGCCTAATATATCACTTATCAATAAATATTCCATAGGTTTCACCATTTTAATGAAAACAAATATTTTAATAACGCATAGGAGGCACAATAAAATCTCCGTTTTTCGCACAAAGAAATAAAATACATCATAAGGTCTAAAGGCTCTAACATTCCAAATCCTTTCTAGAAGAGGAAATGTGAAAATGAGGTACAGAAAATTGTTATGATGATAATTAATAGTTTTAGAAATAATTAACGTTTATATTAATATCGGGTATTGAGATAATTAAATTAGTAAAGTAAGTAAGTAAGTAAGTAAATTTTAGTAACGATTGTGCTTTGTTTTAATCAAATTATTAAGCCTCTGCTAAATATATGTGAGGGTTAAACTTGTGGTGATCAAATATTAATTGATTTGATTAATGTCATCGCATTTGGAGAAGTGTGCGCAAGTTTCTCTAAATGTTTTGACATTGAGAAGAATTAAGTTGAAATAGATCATCACAGGTTATACCCTATTGTTAAAAATATTGATAAATTAATAATCCTTATTTATAAACCTTGTGAATGGCTGGTATGGTACGCTGGTGGATTTTGGGTTTTTTTATTTAATGAATGAATGCAAAATTATAGTGTGTCTTTTTCTTTTAAAGTTAAATCCTTCCTTTTGAGACCCCCTTTTTGTCAGTTGATTGTAAAACCGAGACATCCGGTGGCTACTGGTCACGGGCACCCTCCCCCTGGAATGTTGATGAGCCTAGCAGATACGAGAGCGCTCCCTTCGCGGTTGAATACAGTGATTCGAGATGCCCTGTAAGTTTTCAAGGAGGAAATAAGGAACCAACAATGTTGGTATAAAATAAGAAAATGAAAAATCAACGATGTGTCGGAGAAAAGATTCCTTCGGCAAATTCATAACTTCAACGTTTTCCTCGTCCGAGATTGACGGAGCGGATTGGACTTTCTTACTTCCCGCGGAATACAAAGTGAAGAAACGGGGCGTCAACTCGGGGGCGGAGGGTGCGAAGACACGGAGGGGAGAGGCGAGCCAAGAGGCTGGGAGCTGACCCGAGTGCGATGATGAAAAGATGATGGCTGTACGGAAAGGTCCGACGACGTTCATGTCTTGGCGTCATGCACGTTTTAGAAAATGGCGTTAAGGCTCCCCTCATGACTTCGTTAAATAATAGTTTTTTTTTTTGTGCTGCAGCATTTTAATTGGGTAATATGATTTTAATTTCCTTTTTTTTTGTTTCCTGATTTTTTCTTTAGTTTTTCTTTTGATTTTTTTATCAGTTTTTCATTTAGACGGGTTTTTTTTCTCACCAGCCACTATGATAATAACTGTTATGCTAATAGTAAATTGTACTGTAGACAAGCAAGAATTTTGTGATTATTATAAGTTTATTGGGAGGAGATATGGAATCCTCAAGTGTTAATCCATTTTTGTTAAAGTATTTGTGTAATATTGTGAAGGAAATCGGAATGAATAAATTTGTTATGTTAAAGTATATCTTTGTCATGTCGGTCCTTGCCTTTGTAATTAATTGTCTGACTTTCAGCTTTAGGTATTATTTTTTTATTTCAGCAGATATGAAGCTTTTTCTTTTGGGTGAAGTAATTTTATTTCTAGGTGTTCTCCAAGGTTAAGTAAATTTATTAGATTTAATTTCTCCTTTTCTTTTTGGCTCATTAATCACCACAGTGATGCAACAGTGTATCGAACCTAGGGTAAATTTTAATTATTATATGTTTATGGGTTATTGCTACACACAACGCAAGTCCTTAAAATGTACTAACCACTAATGGCTAATGGCATATATTGTACTTAAATTTAACTGAAACCTACCTTAATTAGCAAGTTTTATTCCTACCTTTACTTCAGTAATTAAATATTATATTATTAAGTTTTAAATAAACCCTAACACAAATTTCGTCGCCACAAAATCACAGTATTTCCAAACCATAGGGCCATCATCGAAGCACGCGTAAAAATTTTTGACATCTCCATACGGGCTCAGTACCTCCTTAGGGGAAGGAAAACTTCGTTACGGAGCCCCCCCCCCCCAGAAACGCGAGTCGGCCGCAAATCAACCTGAAAGAATGTCCCTCTCTACCGGAAAAATGGCGGGCCGTTGTAATTTATGCCTTTGGTGGTTCTGCGTGTTTCGGAATTATACCGTAAAGTAAGGGACTGATAACCTTATGTACTTGAGAAGAAACATAGCGTACACCTCCATCCTTTGTAGGTCTCTCCGCAGCTGTGCATTGGTCAGTTGTCTCTCTACAATGAGGATTTGATTTCGGTCTGTGCGCCGAAAATCCGACAAAACTCTCGGCAGTGCTTTTACTTTCGCAAATGAATTGAGGGCTTAATCTTTAGGGGTTAGGAACACAAAATTCTTAAAAAAGGGCCACCTTTTTTGTTGCTGTGTACTTTGTTTAAACCGTGTTATAGACAGGGGCGGCTCCAGTACAGAGATTTGGGGGGGGGCAACGTATGGTAGTTTTTATTTTTTGACTTAAAACATATACAGCGTACTCAACATTTTTCCCCTTTATCTCTATCATTTTTCATACATGCGTCTTATGGTTGTGGATCTGGCCGGAAAATGAATCTAACCTCCATTTATTAATTTCTAGACCCAGTTCCCAACCATAACAATTTTCTCCAACTCCCTGAAACATCCGCAAATGTTTTTACGTGAATGACATTTTCGAAGAGCTTCTCTTAAACATTTTAATATCTTCATTCTGCTGTGAATTTCTTTTAAATACGGATACTCATTCGAATTTGACATGTCTGAAATACAATTTTAAACGTTGCCTCGGGTCTTGGTCGACATCGTAATTCTGGAAATCAAATGTCCGTTTCTACGAAGTGGTCTCCTAAATCAAAACCTGAAGGGATCACGCCAAAAAAGAAGACTAACGTTTTCTACCCTTATAGTTTGATTCTTATTTTGCATTTAAAAAGAACTTGAGAGCATAATGAACTTACTGGAAGTGATGTCGTGAACTTCTTTTTTTTTACGATGAATAGAGAATTTGAGCAAAAATGTTCTTTCAAAATCTAAGATTATGGGGGTACGTCAGGGAAAATTTCATTTAAACATTATTTACACAAATTTTGGGATGGTTGTTTTTTCAGTAATGCAATGTTGTGTTACGTAATGTATAGTTTTTCAATAAGTTTTAAAATTCTGAAATATTTTCATATTTGTAATTATCCTTATATTAAGACACATTCGATAAAAATTTATTGCAAAATAAACAAATGAGTAAAGAAAACAACTTTTTCATGCACCAGAGGAGTGGCCTATTCATGATGGTCGTTTCGCATGACAACACTACAAAGTTTTCAGTAACGTTTATTCTGAGAAAAAGATAATCTCCACTTTTAGTTTTAAAATTCTGCTTACTTTTGTAACATGAAAGTACACATAAATACATTTTAAATTATATGTATATGAATATATTGATATATTCACATATTGATCACTGTGTTTGTTTAAAAGTATGAGTAAATTTGTGCATAGGAATATGTACATTTAAACATTTGTTTAATGAATATGTATGTATGTATATGTACTTTGAAATTCGTATATATGAATATGCATAAATGAATATGATTAAATATACATTTTAAAGCAGCAAACATATCCATAATACAGCTACATTTATTCCCCTGTAAAGCAGGTGTTTACTTTAGAAATAACTTCTTATCCGGCAGTAAATGGAATCCACGTTAATCCAGGACTATACTTTTCCCACGGCTTTCAGAAAGTTAAAAGCGCAAAGGAACGATTTCTCGGGCAATAATGAGAAAAACAAAAATAAAAGACTTATCTTTCTTTTTACAAGGGGAAGTTTATTTTATCGCTCCCAAAAAGCAACGGGCCGAATCTTGCCAAATATCAACCACGAAACCTAAAATGACTCGTATTTATCATATAATATATGATATATGTATGATTTTCCTCTTCCTCTTATTCTTATATCTTCCTCTTTTTAATGCAAAAATCATGCATGTAGGGGCGTAGTTTCATTTAGCACAAACAGTAAGATTATCAGCACAATAGGCAACTGATAGATGCGTTGATGACTGCTTTATATTAAAGCAAAAAAACATACATATCCAGCGCAAAGGTAGCCTTCGACGTAGGTTTCGCACTTAATATAGGCTCCGCAGCAAGCACTAAGGAATGAATAATACACTGAAGGGAAAGGAAGTCCTAGGTACGTAATACGTGCGAAACCTAGATTACAAACTACCGCTGGAGATGTATGCTTTTCCTTTCAGGCTGCTATTTACTAATCCCATTGGATTCGCTCACCTCAATGTTAACCTATGGAGAAAATTTATCCACGGATTGACAACTTGGATTCAAAGATTTTTTTTAAAAAATTGTTCTCCGTCATAGAGAAAGAAATTTTACGTTTGTGTACATTTTTAGTTTTTTTTTCAAATACAATTAATATTTTTAAATTTAAGTTATTCGGAGAAAAATCTGGTATAGTATGTTTTAAACGCACATAAATTCCTTCGGTGGACGAAATTTATAAAATGAATCCTGTAGCGCTTTGCAGAAAAGTTCAGGCTATCTGACAATACCAATTTTATTTGATTATCAGTATTTATGTAGCTGTAAACAGTTGACAAAAATATATTTCAAATAAAAAATTTGGGGGCAGCGCTTAACCCCCCTATAGAGAGTCATTACAATCCCTCAAAATGTCAATCCTAGGGGGGGGTGGAATTATCGAACTGTCAACTGGACTCCTCCCACCACAAGAGTCTGAAAGAAGAGAAAAAGGGAAATACGATTTTTTTCTTAGTACATAGCAGCCTTAAGCACCACCGCTTTTGCAGGCTTTATGCATATTGTTTTATATTAAGACTGATTTCTCTGATGTTTGGTCAGTTGGAAGGGGAATGTGAGAGAAAGAGAAGGATGGTCTTCTCTCCAATAGGGCTCTTAGATCATTTAGGCAGTCTAACTGTCGGAGTTTATCTTTAATCCCCGTGTTAAAATTTGGAGAATTTTCCTCTGCGAAATGGAACTATTAAGAATTCTCTAAGCATCCGATTAAAATGGCGTCTTTTGATGGTGCAAAAGGATCAACAAAATGCATCAGATCTAGGATATCTACGGGCCTTCCTCTCTATTATGAAGCTACTAGAGTTTTACAATTTATATCAAATTATTGCCTCTAGAGGATGACGGAGGATATTGCCTGTGCATATTCATTTAATAATTAATTTCTATACAGGGTTCCCACCTATATCCGTTACACCCCCCTTAACTTCTAAACGGTGACAGCTTAGGCTATAAAGTTGGTGTCTAGGTATAGTAAAAAGACTATGCGCTGCTCGATGAGACAAATTACAACGCCATCTATCAGCAAAATTTGGAATTACCATTTTTATCTCAAAAACGGTACGAGATACGGAAAAAAAGTCAACTACAAAAATGTTCTGTATCATCGATTTAGTAAGAAAAGACACCTTACGAACATTAATACTTAAAACAGAATGTAGAAAATGAACATTTTTTCGGTCACGATTTCGAAAATTGTAATGTCATAAAGAGTGGAAGAAAGAAAACGAGACATTTTCCTATCTTCAAGATCATTTATCAATGTTGCAGAAAATGCTTTCCATTAGCCAGTATATTGTAGCGTCACGACAAGTAGTTAAGGCGATTCTCTCTGAGGCATTTTGAAGAAATTTCACAACTATTGATCCATACCAAGAAAGACAGAGTTCTAATTAACAAACGAAGGCCAAATTTTTAAACCAAAAATTCAACAATTTATTAACAAAAAAATTAAACATTAGACATTTTCAACATAATCACTTAATTTACGTGCAGATTCACAAATACAGGCTCCAGGGCCCATTCTCGGCCCAACAACACAGGAGCCTAGCAAAAACACCTCTATCCCGCTCGGATTTTATACAGCGTCTCTCCCTCCAATGTCTGGATTTTCAAAGGGGTGGAGAGGCGGGCAGATTATCGGCTTACAGCTCTTCTTAGACGCCGAACTTTATTACATTGCCGAAACGTTAAGATGACAGCTTTAGTGGCTTCATCTGTGAGGAAAACGGTTTTTAATCCCCCCACGTGTTCCCAACTGGTGGAACCGAACAATACATTCCTTGAAAAACACGCAGCTGTGTTTCAAGCGCTTGTGGGGTCTCGGGAAAAAATAAGACCATATTTCCAGTACGCTACAATACACTTTTGAACTTTTTCGTGGTCTTTTCGAGCTTCGCTCGCGTTCCACGACGCCATAGTGTTGAAAATCACGACCAAGCAAATGTTCATTTTTTACACTCTGTTATGAGTATTAATCTGTGTAAGGTGTCTTTTCTTACTAAATTGGTGATGTTGAGCAACTTTGTAATTGACCTTTTTTCCCGTATCACATACCTTTTTTGAGATAAAAATGCTAATTCCAAAATTTGCCAATAGATGGCGTTGTACGTTGTCTCATCGAGTAGCGCGTAGCCTTTTTACTATACCTAGACACCAACTTTATGGCCTAAGCTGTCACTGTGTAGAAGTTAAGTGGGTGTAATGGATATAGGTGGGAACCCTGTATTTCCTTCGTTGTTGAATTTCTACCAGCAGAATTTTTTATTACATGGAAACCTCTTGTCTATGATCATCCTTTCCGAAGTGCGATCGCCTCTCTCACAAAGGACTACCTGAGTCAGACGTCGAAACCTTTATATTATGATGATTCTCAGATTGCTTTCATTATTGTGCTATAATTTTCTAGCGATATGAAAATTACTCATTTTCAATACTTTCTCAAATTTTATTTTTTTTCCAATTATAAATAACTAGACTTTAAATGCAGACAAATTTTTTTTATTTTAAACGGCCCCGTTTGTCCTCCACTCCTCGTTATTTTATTTTTTATGCCTTAAGGAGTGATGACCAGTACAGGAACAGAAATCTTTTCGTGAACCATTATTCAAAGTATCGGACATTATATTGTAAATTATATCAGTTATTCTGGTATGTATATCTAATTTATTCGGCTAGTGAGATACATTGAAGGTTCAATTTTTTAATGCGATCAATAGTAGTCATTTACTTTACCTTTCTAATGCATAACAGCATTACCTACATACAGGTACGCAAAACTTTTAATGCTTTTCTCTCATTCTTCGATATTGAAACACGCTTTTATGCTCTTTAGAGCCTATTCCCGGGCGGAAATTTTAATCTGAAAAGGAAAGATGCCATTTCCTAGAAAATGACGCTATCCTCTCCTCATAGATAACGGAGGTATTTTGTAAACCTGACCACAACCGGGAAATTACAGAAAATTTACTAACATATTTATAAATAGCGGGTAATAATCGTATATTTCGGAGATGAACGTAGAAAGTTTGTGTTCCGAATTTATCACCGTATAATCCTTACAAAAATCTCCCTGATATACTGCGGTGGGAGCTTTGTGTCTCTTCCTTTCATAATTTTTAGATGAAAAACTCACGCAGGGTGTTTTTGCAGTCTCATAAAATGGAAAATTATATCAGTCGTTGAAATAAGGTCTCTTCGTACAAAAATTTTATCTTACACACGCAATTTTTCTTTACTGTTTAAGGCGAGTGTTACAGCAGGTAAATTATGGGGCGGGGTTTAAACGGAGATCTGTGAGGGTTAAAAAAGATGTGTGTGTCGACCTGCAGTTTATAAAAACTTCACTTATTTATTTTTACCTGTATACGTGCATTTTTTCTCTATTTTTATTCTTTATTTATTTTATTTCTTTACTACTAGTTTATAGAAATAAACAGCTTATGCGTTCTGCGATACATTCCGTTGAGTGTTCATAACTTTTCGACTGGGCACTGATATCATGCACAACAATTCGTTCATATTGGTTCAGCGGATAGGATAAAATGGTGAACTTGGATAAAATTTATAGTTAGAATTTCTTTTAAGAATTTTAGAAATTTTAAAATAATGTTATATCTATTGTGATTTTTATTAGGAAAGATATAAAAGGGAAAATATTATTACAAATGCAGGTAAATTTTTTTTTAAAAACTAAAAAATTGTGTTTCAGAAAACAGCGAAAATAAGGCGAATTTATTTCTTCTCCTTTACAATTTATCCTCTCGTTCGTGGCTATTTTGTATTTACGTTAGCAAATCTTTTGTTTTATTTTCTTTTTACTGTTCCGGATATCTGGAGATCAAGGGGTCTAGTATCCTTTCACGTGTAAGGATTTTAAAACTTTAAAGATGTAAAAGCTTTATTTTGTGATGAAAAAGGCATTCCATGAGTTTTGCCGCAGACGCAATTCTACTTTCATGTCTAAATACCGAGATGAACTTGGGAAGTAATAAATACTGTGGTTTGGGTAAGCGGCTGCACAATTAGCACCTCTGTGTTGACTCAACCAAAGACTTGACGTCGACAAGCATGAGTGAACGTCAATGTCGGCGTTGTATTTAAAACAAACTTGTAGTAACCCCTGATGGGAGTCGTTAGGTCGTGATCGATAGTTACACCGTTGCGTCGCGTTGCGACCAACTTCTGCGTAAATCTGTGACTGACAGACTCTCTTGGGTAGTTCCTAACAATTTAGATCGCCGCCTAAAGATAAGGCATATTCACATCCCGCTTATTACAAAACTGATGGCGATATGCCTCGAAGGATTATGTTATGAAGAAAATTTATTTTTTATTCAAAAATATATGTGTATAAAATACAAGCAATTGCGTTTGCATTGCATTTTATGCATTTTATTGCATTTTATTGCATTTTATGCACTTTATTGTACTTTATTACATTTTATGCACTTTATTGCATTTTATTACATTTTATGCACTTTATTGCGTTTATGCAATTTATTGCATTTTCTGCACATGTTTATAAAATGCAAAGTTTAAAATGCAAGCAATGAATATAGCTAAAAAAAATTTCTCGAATTCAATTATTTTTGTTTTAATAAGACGATAAAAAAGGGTTTCTCGGTGTAGAGCAATGACACATAACCTTTTGTTTAGGAACCATTTGTCAAAAAAATAAATAAATAAATAAATAAAATTCGTAAGGAACCTCTCCCAACTAATATTCTGAGATTCAGAATCTTTTTTAGAGGGAAAGGGAAATAAATGCACAGGTTTGGGTTTTATTTTCTGCGTAAACAAACTATTCGTGATAAACACGTTTAATAAAATGTTACAAATAAACTTAATAACAATAACAAATGTAACGTAAAAGAAAACTTAAAAGCAAACATAAAAGCCTACGAAAATTTAAGAATTAGTGACATTTTTCAGCTTGCATTTGTAAAATGGCTGTGACGCTACGATCTGCGTCACAAAAACATGTTAGAAATTTTTAAGGACAACAACGATTTTTTTTCCGTATTCGAAATGGCAGAAAGTAAAAGAAATACATGAATTTTTAGAATTGGCACAAAAAATCGGGAACTAAATTTTTTTTTTCTCCAGGTTTTAAAAAAGTGTTTTAATTTACGGTCATTTTGAAATGATGAAAACTGTTTTTTTTTTTTATCCGCACCTAGCGGACCACTTCTTGGATTCTCCCGGACCACCACTGGTCCGTAGACCATCAGTTAGAAACTAATGGGGTAGGGGAGAGTTCATCAAGAATGTTGTCTAAAATATAAAAAACGTAATCTCCAGGAATGTTCTAGTTATATGAAGTGAATATACTAATTTATTAATTTTTTTCACACATTAATACGAGAATACAGAAAGTTTTACATACTTCATTTACTTCCTTTAAAATGTTTCCTTGAAGTTAATTATATCTCATTTGATGTAAAAATTAAGAGCATCATTAGAAAAAAAATATTTTAATTTACGTGAGAAAAGTAAATGCTGATAATATTGTAATTTTTGTAAGTTCTAATTCTGGATATGAAACATGGATTTTTTTTCAACAATGAATGATTTATTACTTGCTATATGTGTCAAGCAAGAAATGAAAATATGATTCTTTTTTGAGATTCAAGAGAGATTCTTGATGCATTATTTTAAATAAGTGTTCTGTATTGACAATATTAAAACAACGATAATTTGGATATCAAAAATCGATTAATGAAAAACCAATGTTTACATTTATTGATATAACTTTCGACGAATAATACAGATAAAACAAAGTATTAGCTAAAGAGCAGATATGACGTCAGAAAGATATTAGAAAGGTACATTTATGAAAAACGTAAAATTCACTTGTTAACGTCCTGTATTTGTCTATTTCAGAGAAAGACATTTGAAAGAAACCAAAAAAAAAATTTACAGTTATGATCAGACACATTTTTAATATTTTTATGAATTCGTTTCAAGATTATACACGCTCTAATAATCTGAACTAATTTTATTTCTTATCGCAGGAAATGAAGAAATGCCTCAGAAAGAAACGGTTTTTCATTTACTTTTCAACGGTAAGCTTTTTTTCCCTCATTTCTCTTTCTTCAATAAATGTCTTTTCCGAATACAAAATAAATGGTCGAGTCATTCAGAATGACTTTTGGCGGGGGCAGAAAAATTAGTAAATAGAAGAATGTCTACGCCCGATTGATTTTTTAATAAAGGATGAATATTTTAAACTGATTTTATTTCCTATTACGTTTTGGAATAATTGCATTAACTCATTTAAATCAAATGCGGGAGGGCTCGATCTTTAGAGAGGAAAATTGGAATTTATTTCCTTATTTCTTTTTCCGATAGAAGTCCCTTCAAGGGAACGCCAAAAACAATTATGGCTCATCGTCAAGGGAAAGGAATGGAAATTTTGATTTTTGCATAAAATATCTATTACGAAGAAATTTGAATGGTTATACGTTTGTATCTTTGAAAACGGAACCGCCATATCAATCGATTTGACTCGACATAACGATATCGGCAATTAACGATACGGTACGATCTGACGTAATGCGATTCGATATTCCCTAAGACGGCTCAAAATTCGGATAAAATGGATCGCCAAAGCCATTTCGGATTAAAAATAACGGATATAAATAATTTGCAAATTTCGATCTTGCAGTATCCCATTTAAATCCTTTTTGTTTGCTTAAAGAATGTCACTGTGACAGAAAAACACCTAACTAACTCTCTTTGTGATTCATCAGTTATTTTATAAGTAATATATTTCAGAAATAAAAGTTATGATGGTTGAATTTTAGCAAGAATAGTTTGTCTCTCGTGATTGAAATAAAGAAAAAGGTATAATATAATCTTTTTGTAACATATGTCATTCTTTTAAACTTACGAAATGAGGGACCACGGGGTAATTGAAATCATCTTTAGAAAAATTTGATATTGCTCAAGCAGTTTCGAACCTTCAAACCCACAATAATTTTATTTTTTTTCTATTGCGGGGGCATTTGTCATGAGAGATTCGCCATTTGTTATTCACCGTGAAGTCTTGCTTCATTATGGGACCACCATTTAGGTGAGCCAGCATTACTTCCTATGAGGGGGGCGATACGGTAACGACCAAACCTTATACGGGATTTGAACCCAACCCCGCTGCGTGGTAGCTTCCGAATCTAACCACTATAATTCTGAATAACGAAACGTAGTATTCTTTCGAAACGAGAAATAATGTTTCGTAGAGGCAGTCTCTGGGGTACTGGGCTACCCCGATGTTTAATATGGACTTTTTTTATATAGGATTACGTTCCTTCATAACGGTCCTCCGGAAAGCAAAAATTTCAGACGCTGAAACCATCCGTCGTCGCGAGTTATAATTTTGGCAGTCCGCCAAACCCAGTCTGTGTCGCTTGAGCAAGCAGTAAACAGTTAAACAGAAAAGTACCAAAATGCGTCAAAATTTTGACATACATATACATATATATATATATATATATACTTACATATATACATAACACATACGTACATATATACATACAAAAGAGGTAAGCAACGATAAGTAATCCTACGTTAATAACCCACGGTAGTTTCATTAGAAGAGACTACTTGAATTTTTTTAATGTAACGACGGACCGAAAAGGATATATACATCTGTGGAGTTGGAGAGTGGTATATAATCCGCTTAACTACCTATGCGAGGACCTCTTATTTTCTAAATACCATTCCTAACCCTTAAAACAACTTCAGTATTAGGTGCTGTACTGTCACCTTTTTTTCTGAAGCAAATCTCGTGTTTCCTGAGCTGTTTTTATGAACATCAATTAACCGGTTTTGACTACCATTCTCATATCTCTTCTTAAATCCTAAAAGAAAAATACCGGTGATTTTGAATTCAAATAATAGCATGCTTTAGCTTAAGCCTATAGTCGTGCACAAACTGTCAAACATGTTTTAAATGTCAGATAGGTAAATCTTTAAAAGGGGGAAACATAAAATTTTCAAAAAATCCACCTTTTTGTTTTCTTGGCTTAAAATATACTACGTAGTGTTTAGAATAAAATATCATAAACAACATGTTTCAACGACGATTATTACACAAGGAGATTACTTTATGTTATGTTGCTTATGTTTACTATCTACTTATGACGCGTATTTCGGCGTACACCTATACTTTCTTTTATTGAATCTGTTTTCTAAAATGAATTTTCTCATGTTTCGCCACCTTTAAAAATCTACGTCTTAACTTCCTTGCAAAATACCACTCCGAAAAATTGTGTAAGGCGTTTCCTCTTTTTATTGCACTGTCTACGAGGAGTTTAGAATTCAAAATCTGAAAAAATTTTCCCTGATACCAAAACCACCTTCAGAAAAATCTGTTTGTCCTCCCAAGAGATTAAATACTTTATTAATAAAATATTTATGATTCTCTAAAAAAATTCTTTTGAAACATTTCCAATGCACAGAAGAGGAAAAATTAGACTCATAACTTAGGATTTTGGTTCATCAACTATTTATCAAACACAAAACATGGTTTCAATTTTTTATTTCAATTTTTTCAAAAAAAATTTTTAAATCATTCGAGTATTTATATCTGTTCAACTATCTTTAAGTACAAATTGGATTAAAATAATTATTTCGAAATGATTATAAATAACAACAATATTCCTCTTTGGTTGTGTTCCGGAGACCCTTACGGTAACTTGCTTTAAGCATTGTACCAAATTCTTAAGTCTATTCCGGGCGTAAGACCAGACGAAAAGAATAGCCTGAGGAAAATACCGCAACAAAACCTAAAAATAATCGTTTCAAAATCTAAATTCCTTTACGAATGTAAATAAAAATTAATTCTTTTCATATGAAAGAAAATACATATTTCAAAAGAAGTTTTCCTCGCGTAAGAAAACAGTCCACTTCCTTCCAGATATTTTGAACACTAGCTCTCTCGTAATTGAATTTCTCATCTGTTCGAGTAACGTCAACACAGAGAAACGAGTATCTGTCATTGTCTCGAGTTTAAAACAATGTTATGATTATCTTTTTTTTGAGCTGAGCATCTTTGATGAATGCGTTAAGAAAAAAATTTATTAATTACTTCATTCGTTATCGTAAAAGACTCCTTTTGATTGAAAACGTTACGCAGCAGAACGTCCTAAAGAAGTTTTAGAAACTTTCAATGTAGCTTTTTGCTCTTTTGTTTTCTTAATGTATATAAATACCTCTGAGCGGATCTGAAATTTCCTTTAAAAATTTGAGTTTCTGTGTCAAACTGAAAATATTCTTGCAAAAATTTGTATGATACGTAATATTTTTATCTATATCTTTTTGTGTTTAGGTCGTCTATGAAATTTTAAGACAACGCATGATTCTATTATATATGCAGAAATTCAGACTTTGAAAGGTTCGGACATGAAATTCTCACAAAATAAAAAAAGCACAAATAAAATAAAACAGGATAGATCTGAAATTCATTGCAAGGTTTAGCTATGAAATTTTGTACAGCTTTCATTTGTTTAGTTTTCATTAAACATCAATGGAAGTATCTATTGGGAATCAAAATTTTGAATTTTTTCCAAAAATATTTACAAAAAAAGAATTTTTTCCCTTTAAAGTGACTAAAATAATAAAGGAATAAAATTTGCATATTATCCAAAGAAATTTTTTTATTAACTTTTCATATAAAGTCGGTTCTGCAGACACGTCATATACCAAACATGTATTTAATTAGGAACTCTGAATATTTTAAAAACCAAATTTCAAATTATTAAAGTATTTTATATGCATAAAGATGTTTATATAAAGTCATATTTAATTTTTTTAAAATTCATTTCAAAATGTGTTTAAATAAAAAAACAAATGTTCTCTCCCGGAAATGAAAGCTCTGTATCCAAATAACACAGTCATGTCGCTGCCAATGTGACCACGTAACGAATAAACCAGTCATAGATGAATAAACAGGAAATCCAACGTAAATAAAGCACAAATAGCAGTAAGGTGCAATTTTGCATACAGCCGTTTCGAAGCTGCAAAGGAGCTTCTTCATCACTGCAAAGAACTTAGTGGCAGCTGAAAAAGCCGAAAACAAAGCGAAGGCTTAGTTTTCGGCCGTATGCAAAATTGCACCTTACTGCTATTCGTGCTTTATTTACGTTGGATTTCCTGTTTATGCCTCGAGCACAAAGGTTTTGTCTTTTCTTTTCAGTCACAGATGTTTTCAGCCCCGCAATCTCTGTGAGAACTTCAAGTGACTTAAATGTCATGACAGCCCGGCTCGGACTAACTGTCTTGTGCCATCACGAACTAGGGAAAGAAATTGCACAGTGGCGTCACTGCGTAACGCTCTAACTACTTCGCCGCGTCTTGGATGTGTAGTAGGGTGGGTCGTTTTTTACTTTTTTTTAAAATTCGAAATCGTTTGTGGTGGGAAAAGCTGTGTATTGCTATCAAATGTTTGAAAAAAATTTTTTTTAATTAAAATATATTTAGACTCCCTGCCCGGCCCTTGAAGTTTCGCCAAAAATGTAAAAAAAATGCATTTTTAATTTATTTTTTAATTTTTTACGTATCAAAAATTTTAACCACCTGTAGTGGAAATCGTTGCATAGCAAGGCCTTTGTTTGTAATTTTTTTTAATTAAAATATATTTAGCCCCCCCCTCCCGGCCCTTAAAGTTTCTCCAAAAATGTAAAAAATAATGCATTTTTTATTTATTTTTAAATTATTTTACGTATCAAAATTTTAACCGCCTGCAGTGGAAATCGTTGCATAGCAAGACCCTTTGTGAAAAAAAATATTTTGATATCGTATCATATTTAAAGCCCCCGTTAGGCCGGCGAAATTTTGATACTTTAACCTTTTGGAGCAGAATTTTTATTAAACATATTTTAAAAAATTAAAGTCATGATTAAATGCAATGTCCCCTCTGCATCAAAGGGTTAAAGTAGCTCTTTGCATATTTTGCCAAAATCATGGCAGAATAACCCAGAATTCACTATGAGGAGGTGGCTGCATTCGAATACCAACTGCGCCCACCCAACCTCTCAACCAAATATGGGCGCATTTTTTCCGTTTAGTGATATAGCAATCTTACACTTTATATTTTGCCTTATTTTCGAAGTTTAGCATCCAGTTTTCGAGATGCCAATGTTGTGCGTATAAAGCTATCGAGACTTTTTGTTCCACAGACAGATGAGGATGCCACTGACACTATCTTGGCTGCCCTTTCGACAGCTTGTGTATGGCATGGGAGATTCCACAGCTTACTTTCAATAAAGCCACCCATTTCAGCCATTTTCTCAATTTCTGCACTGGGTATATGTTTAGTCAGTGGAGTAAGTGAACTAAGTTAGTAAGTGAACTAAGTTAGTGGAGTAAGTTAGTAAGTGAACATTTCTGCCAAATGATCAGTTCTGTTTAGTCATTTGCGTGAAAATTGAGAGGCGGAATGACAAAATCACGAGTTGTTTCATTGGGAAGTGTTCGGGCCTTCATGATTCCTCTGAAGCCTATTTTCCTCACATATGTTCGTTTGCCGTTGCATGGAAATCAGCCGGTTTTCTGGGTGAGCATAAAAACCATTCCTTTGGATTACAGGATCTACTACTAATTTCAGCTTATCGCTCAGGTATCATGAGTAGTGTAAAACTTCTCAAAGATGCTGTGCACCAGCTGTCCATGAAGGCTCAATTTTGGTGAGAAACCAAACATTTGCATACACTTTTACAATATATTTCACAAGCCTGTATCTCAAGTGATGGCTCTTCTGTACCAATATAGAGACGAAGCACTCTCTTTGCCATTGTAATCCACATGGCATGAGAAAGCTTTCCTGGTGATTTAGTGGATAATGCTTTTGGACAATTTCCAGAAGATACTGCTTGACAGATTTGGTACAAATATTTTTGGTCAATACTAAGTTTATCCACATCTTATGTGGGCAGGTCAACAGTTATTTTTCTAAACTTCACAATTGGTAGTTGTTCAGAAAAGTCAAGAAGTTTTCCTATAGGGCCACAATATGCAAAAGGGCCTATAGTGTTCCCATCTAGATGCTGTATCAAATGACGTAAAGGTAACTCATTGGCATGCAACTGACATATGAGCCACTGCAACGGTTTTCTTACATGCAACTTAAACAGTCGTATAACACCACCTTTAACACCAGTATTGGCTGCTGTTTCATCCTATCCAATCGCAACTACATCCGTGGTAGATAACTGACTTGTTTTCAAATAATCTAAAATGCTAGATAGTATTTCCTTACCTGTTCCATTTTCTAGTGACACCTGACCGAGGAAATTGCTTTCTGGTTCTTGCAATAACACTACATGCTCTTCCATTTTAATTCTTTTGTGGGAAATTCCCCTTTCTTTAACAATTTCTAAAGTTCGGTCCTTTCTTCCATCGAAATATAGTGCCTGCAACGTTGTCTTATCTTCCGCTAAACTATTCTGTAAGTCAAGGCAAACTTTCTTCCTTTGGCGGTCTACTTTACATTTATCGATCACCATAGTAGAGTCTTTCTTCGTGATCAAGCCAATAGCTTCAAGTGTAGCACTTGCTATCAGTGCCCCTTTTCGACTCGAAACTCCAGATCTATCTAATGCTATTGCCAGTGACGATAATGGAAGTGTCATTTTGGAGCTGCCCACTTCTTTTGAAGATGTAGCAACTTGCTTAAAATCCTCATCAGAATAAAAATCATCTTCACTTTCAGAAGTAGAGCTACCATCCATAATACTTTCACATTGTTGAGGTTGGCTATTTATCTCAGTTTCGGATTTTGCTTATTCACTCGTTCAGAATCCATTGCTTTCCATGCCACTCTAAGTTTTAGCACCCTATTGATTTTAGCATCCAAATTCAACATATACATTTTCCTCGACAATCTCTGATCCTTCAAAAATTCTGATTATCACCCGGGATGGGAAAACAAATATTCCGTAATATATATGATACGATATCAGGATAATTTTTCTTACAGGATAATTTTTCTTAGGAAAGTGTCTTACCATGCAACAATTTCCACTACAGGCAGTTAAAATTTTTCATACGTAAAAAAATATAAAAAAATTTAAAAATGCTTTTTTTAACATTTTGGGAGAAACTTCGGGGGGCCTAAATCTATTGTAGTTTTTAAAAAAAATTCACAAACAAAGGGTCTTGCTATGCAACAATTTCCACTACAAGCGGTAAAAATTTTGATATGTAAAAAATTTTAAAAATAAATAAAAAATGCATTTTTTTACATTTTTGGAAAAACTTTAAGGGCCGGGCGGGGAGCCTAAATATGTTTTAATTTCAAAAAAAATTTACAAACGTTTGATAGCAATACACAGCTTTTCCCACCACAGGCGATTTCGATTTTAAAAAAAAGTAAAAAACGACCCACCCTAATGCGTAGCACTTCACTTTCTCTCCTCCCGGGACTGGAAAATGATTATCCTGTGATGGGAAGAAGCTAGTGGGGAAACAGCAAAACAGTTATTACACACGTCACACCATAAATTATTATTTATCGCCGATGCGATTTATTAAAAGCTTAAATTACGATATAATCTCAAAGTTTTTCCCCCCACCCCCATTCGCAAAACAGCTTAGACATCCCAGAATCGTTCGCTCTCCGGCTCATTGATTTCACCATTTCACTCCCAAACCGTAGTATTTTTGAATGAATTTCTGTCTTTCATACTTAAGAGAAATAGAAGTCTTCGACCTGTGTCGAAATCATTTTATTTCGCTGCATAGCTTTTAAAAATGCATGCTACTTTTAAGCATTTTTACTTCACTTAAGAAAAAAGAACTTCATTTAGTAATTGGACGTGGTATTTCCAGTTCTCCCAACACGTTTTCTCCACTTCCATAGCATTCTGTGACGTTTGTTTCCGTTCCAAAAGAAGTGTATTGTAATGATTATATTCGTATTACAGTGAGTAGTTGCAAAAAATGGTCGCGGCAATAAAAGTTTGAGAACCACTGCCCTATGCTATATCAAGATCCATCCGAGCACACACTCTTTAATGTAATTATTCATGTTGTTTCAAAATGCAAATTTAGGTCTACATTTCAAAGTACATATTGAATTGTTCTAGCTGTTTAACAATTTAATGTTGAATTCTTTTAATTCTCAGTCAAATTGGTTTATGTCTCGCATTTCTTTCTTTCGTTTTTTTACGGCGTCACTCAAATGACGAAGACTTCAATCCCATTTTCACTTAGCTTTCCTTACTTAAAACATTTTGATAACAGAGTTAAATCAGTGGTGTTTTTTCTGCACCCTATTCACTAAATCGTTGAAAATATTATATTTCTTTATACCTCCTTACCGCGAAGGAAAAACACACAAATAATGTTTATTTTTCTTTCCTGCTCCAATATTTGGCAACCTGAAATAAAGGGCTTTAAAAATATCGAGGGATCATAAACAGGAGACGTTTTCATCGAGATATAATGCTCTACCCCAAAAACTTTGAAGTCCTCGAGAAAATGAATACGCGTATACCGTCAGCTTAAATTACTTATACGGCTGCAAAATTTTGTTCAAGGAATTGTGGCGGTTGGTTTAGAAGAGAAATATTGTTGTTCAACAACAGAAAATCTCTATATGTATACATTAAGGCAATATTCTATCATAGGAATATTGTATCCTTATCTTCTAGCAGAGAAATACTGTCGTATAACAACGATAGCAGGGAAAGATTATAGCAGAAAAATATTAGAAGACAGAGCAGAGAAAGTTTATATCAGAAAAACATTACAGCAGGGAAAGTTTCAGCGGGGAAAGTTTATAGCAGAAAAATATTGTCACCTTATATTATAGCAGAGAAATATTATCGTATAACAACAGGAATTTATGTAACAATTCTACAACTAGGGAAAACCCGCACTTATACAGATTTTTTCTGTCTCAATTGATACATACTTAAGATGTTGCATTAGTTAACAACGTAGATCTGAAATTGCTATGCTAAACTATCAGGTAGTTTTAGATCGGCATTTATCCGATAACAATTTTCTGAAGGCATATTTTTGAATTCTGTTTTCTATAAAGGAAAGCAGATGTTTGAATAAAGAGTAAATATTTTTATCAAAGGAATATTGTAGCCTTATATTCTAATTGGAAAATATTGTCATTTAACAATAACAGAGAATAATTATAGCAGAAAAATATTAGACGAGAAAGCAGAGAAAGTTTATAGCAGAAAAATATTGTCGCGTTGTATTATAGCAGAGAAATATTGTCATATATCAACAGGAATTTATATAAAAAATAAAGAACTAGGCATATCTGGTACTAATATACATTAACGCCATATTTTTTCTGTCTCAGTTGATACGTACTTAAGATATTGCATAAGTTAACATTGCAGACCTTAAATTCCAATCTCAAACTATCAATGTAGTTTCAGATCGATATTTATCGGATAACAATTTAATGAAGGAACATTTTTGAATTCTGTTTTCTACGAAGGATGGTAGATGTTAGAATCAAGATTAAATAGTTTTTTAGAACTTATAATTTTTCAGTCGTTAATTCTTTATTGGACATTAAATTACGGATGCCTATCGCTATTAAGTAAAATATATTTATTTATTTTATACAATGGGGAAATTATCCCCTCGATATTTTTTAATCACACATTATTGGCAAATGCATATATTTAGATTCAATTTGTTGCGTATGAAGATAAATGTTCAAATAAAGAAAGAGAAGTTTGTTTGTTTTTATTTAAAATTTTTCCTAAATCAGTTTCTTTCGGGGCATCAAATTATGGATATCTGCCGTTAAGAAATTGAAACTGATTTCTGGGGGAAAATAAATTAAAATTTAGAGATTTTTAAAAAAAACCTTGTGTGTTTTTAGATTTTAGAATACGGAACTTAAAAGAAGTATTTTTTAAAATTTAAAACGCTGGTAACAGAATACATAAATATATGTGCTGATCTGTGGTCAGAAAAATACTGATGAGAAACTACCCCGTAGCTTTAATACAAAGATTAGAGATCTACGAAATCCACCTGCGAGGTCCAACAAAGCAAGGCACCACTACCTTGAAAGAGAAGAAAAAAATGATAACGATTCTGGAGAAGATTTGTTTGACATTTGTTTGAACATTTGTTTGAACATTTGTTTATGTTTTTAGGAAACTGTTCTGGGCTCGGACCCTAATCTAATGGTTATATTCAGATATTTCAACGAAACATTTGCATCTGCATGAAAAATATCAGCATGAGGACTGTTGGTTGAGGGAGCGTCCATATTGAAGAAAATGGGGAATTTGAATGAAAATCATTCATTTTTTTGTGGTTTACTTCAAAATGTTTCCTGTACACTTTTCCCTGCTTAACAGTAACTTATATCTTAGATTATCAACTGATGAAATGGAGATAGTTTATTTAAACGCCCTTTGCATCGAATTAGGATTAAAGGAATTTAGATCACATTAGTTTTATTTTCAATTATAACTAGTAAAATGTAAATTATTCAACAGAAAAATATTTCTTTTTCTGTTGAATAATTTACATTTTACTAGTTATAACTGTCTGTTTTTTCAGTATGAGGATTTGTTGCAACTGCGCAATCTTTTATTGAAAAGTTTAAAAGTTATTGAACGATAGTGCAGTTTTTTTTCTTAATTTCTTTTGGCTGTATATGCCTTCTTTGTGTTTTTTAATTTCTTATTTTGTGTTCAATTATTTACCATGTATAAGTTATTAGTTTTTTCAAGTAATATTTCTCTGCAAAGGGCAACCAATAACTGATATAACAGAAAATCCAAATAACGGACAGTAGTGTTACGAAGTCATTAAAATTATATAATTAGGGAATTAAGCATCAAATATTACACACGGCTAAACATGAGTCACCTTGGAAACTAGAGTTACATTTTTTTCTATTTGCTCAAAGCCAATAGAGGAAAAATAAAGAAAAATGTCTGACAAAGCAAAAGCCCGGAAAATGCGCTCTTCGGAATCATTTTTCATGCACGTTAAATTTCCTGCCCGAAACAGAACACGTCCTGTGAAAAACAGATAACGAGTCAGGGGACATTCCTGTATCCGAAGCTTAATAACTAATGTTCGATTCG
>OU015497.1:157179996-157312496 GCA_907164885.2 Dolomedes plantarius | reverse complement strand
CTGAGATAATATTCCCGGAGATAACATCTTCTCATTCTTCAATTAGTCCTGTGGCTAGAAGGAAGAATTGTTCGGGCGCCCAATGTGACATTTCAGAGAGTCGCTGCCATTCGAGATCTCCAAACTCCTCTCGTTCCATCGCCCAAAATAAGACTTTACGACAACGCAGTGGATGAACGTGAACAGTTAAACCTCCTCAGTCGGGAACTTTTATGAGTGTGCGGATGACGCGAAACCGCAGGAGGGAGGTACTTAACGTGGAAGTTGCGTTTAAAGAGACAGCTGATCTAATTCGCGAAAGTAGACTCGGATGACGTCTCAAAATTCACTCGATGCCCATTTCCATGCGAACTCGCTCGGCATGTCGGAGCCGGAGATGGTGGGTATGTTAGCCAGAATATTTTCCACGGATGAGTAAAAGATACGTTTGCGTTGTTCACGTGCACTCTTTTATTTTTGCTGTAGGGATGCTCTCTTTTATCTGGGCCATTACGGAGAGTTGTTTTGTGATATTTTCGTTTCAAATGCCAGTTTCATTCCTTGCGGGCGAAATATGTTCATTTCTGAAATGGGTTTAAGGCTGCTATTAGATTCGCTCAAGCTCAATGTCAACCTAGGGAGAAAATGTTTCCGACTTTGGTCGACTTGGATACTCCGTCGCTGAGAAAGAAATTCTTTACTCGAGTGTCTTTGTCGTTTTAGAAATTTCGTTCGCTGATGGAACTGATATGTGCTTAAATTGCAGCATATCGCACGTTTTCTCTGAATTATTCAAACTTAAAATTCTTATTGGCATGTGTTTAAACGGTACAAGGGACCTACAACTTTTTTTTTTAATTTTCAATATTTTACTCTACGTACAAAATGAGAATATTTAATATTATTTTTACTCTATTGAAGACACTGAGAATTCACAAATAAGTATTTGGGGACAGAATAAGGTCTGTTAGTCAAAAAATTCTACAAAATATCTAGAATTATCCAAAATGCTCCACGCGCATTCATTTTCTTCTGATTTCTTCCAAATTTCCTGGGATTGGTAATGGAAGTGTTTGTCAGAAAACAGTGCATCGTTCTTTGAAACCACAAATTTTTTCGAAATTTTTAGACCCCAAAATGAAATAAGAACATACAAAAACGTAAAAAAGTTACAAGCAGATTAAAGAAAAATATTTTTATGGCTTTACATTCATACTAAAAAAATTCAGTGCAGAGTTATGTTTATGGTAATCTAATATAAATGGTAAACTAATATAAAAAAATTAAAGTTTTTAAAGAATATGGAAAACACACGGAAAACTTCGTATAATACTAGCATTTTTGAAAAACATTTTGAAAAACAGACATTATTCTGCCAAAAAATCCTTATTTGGATTCTAAGGATCTGCAATGTATTAAAGATTAATATTAATTACTCTCATTCTGTATATAGAGTTATAAATTGAAAATTAAAAAATTCGATGTTGAATTTCCTCTGTCCCATTTAAGGGGACAACTTCAACCTCGAAACAACTTCAAACTTGGAAACTTCAACCTCGTTTTTTAAAAAAGTTTTCAATTTTTATCTCTGCATACAAAATGAGAATAATTAATATTAATTTTCAATACATTGAAGGCACTGAGATTTCACAAATAAGTATTTTGCGGCAGAATAATGTATGTTTTTCAGTTTTGTTTTCAAAAATGGCAGAATTTTTCAAAATGCTCCATGGGCCTTAATTTCCTTTTTATTGCTTCCAAATTTCTAAGACTTGTTAATGGAAGTGTTTTTTACAAAACTATTCATTTTTCTTTAAAACTACAAATATTTTGTCATCAGAAATTTCTAAGAAGTTCCAGGTTAACAAAACTTAAATTCAGCAGATCTAATAAAAGTATGTTGAAGTTTCTGGAAATTATAATTCTTTAGGTAAAAAAAAAATTTATTCACAACTAACACAAAGCTTAAATCAATTATAACTTACAAATCAATTCGACAGACATCATGAAGGATATTCAAATAAATGGCTCACTTTATCTCGCATCGTAATACACCACTGCTACATATATATACCACTACATATCTGCATTCTAAGATTTTCAAAAGTGTCTTCTTACATTTACATTACTTCTGTAAATATATGGTGTTATCGGTTACATTAAATTTTTTTTTCATGACTTGGATTCAGTATGACGTCATACAATCACTGATTTCGAGTTAATCCGGATTATATTGAGTTTAGAAGTTTTGAGAAAAAGTTTAGTAAGTACAAATACCGGAATGAAGTTTTAGATGCTTAAATAAGGACAACAAATTTTGCAAATTTATAGGCCATGGAATGAAGTAAAAAGATGCAAAAAAATTTCAGGTAGTCTCTTCTAACGAAACTAGAATTACTTATCGTTGAATTACTTATCGTTGCTTACCTCTTTTTTTACAATAAAATGCTTACATATGAAGAGAAGCATGAGCGATAACCCTATGCAGAATAGGTCGATGGTAAGAAAAATAAGTCACATGTCTACTCTGCCACTCTTGATTAATGACTCGCTACGATGGTTATAGAGTCATAAATTTTCCTTTTCGGAGGACCATTATAGAGGAACGTAATCCTACGTTAAAAATTAAAAAAATAACAGGAAGAATCAAACCATTAGAATAATTAAGGTTTTTAAATGATATGTAAAGAGCATGAAGCATTTAAAAAAAAGCTACCATTTTTTTAAAAAAACATTTTCGTAAACACTTTTTGAAAAACAAACATTATTCTTCCAGATAATCCCTGTTTTGAATTCTAAGGTTCTTCAGTGTAGTCGAAAAATTGTTAATTGTTCTCATTCTGCACATAGATTTAAAAATTAGAAATTTAAAAATTCTGGGTGGACGAACTCTTGTCCAATCAAGGGGACAAGGAACTTCAATCTCATTTTTTAAAATTTTCAATATTTTACTCTACACATAATATGCGATTACATAATATTGTTTTCTAGCACATTGCGGATACTTAGATTTCACAAATAAGTATTTTGTAAGAATAAGACCTGTTTTCAGTAAGTTATTCAAATATGTTCATGCGTATTTATTTTCTCCTGGTTTCTTTCCAATTTCTCAAGATTGTTTATTTAAGTAATTGCCACAAAATTGTGCATAATTCTTTGAAGCCACGAATATTTTTCAAGTTTAAAGACTATTAAATAAAGCAAAAACATAAATAATAACAGGCAGATAAACAAAATTCCTTATGGCTTTAGATTCATACAAAATAAAAATCAATGCACAATTATGTTTACATATTTATATTGTTACGAGTTTGGGGTCAACTTGGCGTATTATCGCCAGCATCCGATGTTTTTAAGTCCACAATAAATAAAAATAATGGTTTAGCACGTTCACGCGTCTACCATGGAGTAAGTAATAAATCCTGCTCTTGGGTCTATTGTTGGAAAATGGTTTGGTTGAGCGGTGTGGGAACACCGGTTTTTTTTCCTAGGTGAATAAGAGTCTGGAATAAAAAGTTCAGTTCTAAAGTTGGTTTGGATGCGATCGGTTGAGGTTTTTTCAACAGGTGATATTCTTCTTGTAAAAAGTTTTATTCTAGGCTGTTGTAAGACGAGGTCCTTAGAAGGAAGGAAGTTAAAGGTCGTATGCAACTTATAAATAACTGTTATATTGTATTAATTACTATGTCTGAATGCATCTATGTTAACAAAAGTTCTTAGGTGCTGGAATTGTTAGATTCCCAGCGAAGATTCAACGTTTTTATTTTGTCTACTCTTCTGCAAGTTGTTAAAAAGTGTACTGAAGATTTAATGTCATATAAATTTCTGTTATTCAATTGCGGTAACTGGCATATTTATTTCTGTGTTTGAAATTCACTTTTTAGAATATCTACCCGTCGCTCGGATCTGGCACAATATATATATATATATATATATATATATATATATATATATATATATATATATATATATATATATATATATATATATATATATATATATATATTTATTTATTTATATATATATATATATATATATATATATATATATAATATATATATATATATATATATACACACATATACATACAGTAAACTTATATTTTAAAAATATTAAGGCTTTTAAATGATTTGGAATTCACATGGAGCATTTTGAAAAATGCTAGAATTTTTGAAAAAATTTTGAAAAACAGGCATTATTCTCCAAAAAAAATCTTAATTCTAAGGGTCCCCAATTGTACTAAAAATGAACATAAATTATTCTCATTTTGTAAATAGTGTTAAAAATTGAAAATTAAAAAATTCGTGGTTTAGGGTCCCTTGTCTCCTTAAAGAATGAAAAGTCCAAAATTTATTTCTCTAGTATGGAGTACAATTTAAAAATAATCTTTCAATCAAAGTCGGAAAATTTTCCTCCCTAGGTTAACACTGAGATGAGCGTACCCGATAGGGATACTTACTCAGCAGCCTTAAGATCAGAACAATTCTCAAAAAATGAATGTGTTTCTTTGCGCGTCTTAAAATGTACTGATAGAGTTTTTAGAGTATGTTTTTGTCCCTCTATGAGGTCAGATAGGGTGGGAGAGGGCACGATCCCTCCAGATGTCACTCCCAGGGAGTGTTCGGTTAAAATTGAGCCGGTACCTGGATAAATCGGGCTCCGACCCTCGTGGTGTCATTGTAAATCAGGCCCGCAACCCTCAGCCCGTGAGCCTATATGAAGCTAGTCTGGTATACTTCTGGAAACAACAAAAGCAGCAAAACCTTTTTGAACTGCACTATCTGTGCGTGCATTTGTGCTTATGAAGTATATATCTCGGAATAAAATTTTAGAAGATTTCCTATCTATGTTGTGTGTGTGTGTGTGGGGGGGGGGTTGTCGTCTTCATTTCATTGTCTCTTCAATCTTAAACTCTTCACAAGTAATCACTATTAAATACAGTTCATTATTTCTTTGTTATATTTTCATCCATTTGTCATAAGTATTTTTGAATTATAAATCCAAGACCCAAAATATTTTAACTGGAGGAAAACTAACCTGCAAAGTTTCTCAAAGGGTATTCTTATTTTGCACAATCTTATTTTCTCCGTTTAAAATGTCTATGCAACTTTTAGAAACAAACACCATAAACCGCAATGTTTTTACAATGATTACTTAGGCAGGTAAAAATAAGAAATCAGCATCCAAAAAAGTCTTTTAATTTAATATTCATATTACATTTTATTTATTCCCTCTTGTGAAAGTATCGTTATATTCGTAAGTAGGATTATCTCTTGCAGCATTATTTCTAACGCGAATAATATCCCACTCAACGAATTCCCGATTTACGAACAGTCGTTTGTAATTAATTAATTTGTAAAGGTGGAAACTACCTGTACATTTATAAATACAACGGTGAATCCTCTTTCTTGGTATAAGAATTCTACTAATAAATGTCGTTGCATTAAGATTATTTTTATAAAGTCGCACTGGAGCGCGGTGGCCCAGTTGACAAACACAGTGAGCCAGAGGTCTGAACGTCTCTGGTCCGATACCGTGCGTCGACAAATCCCCCGCCGTGTTCACTAATGTTGGCCGGTGCACGTAAAATCTGTCGTGGCTACAATGTCCTCCAAGTTCTCAAATTACCTCTAGGGGTGCTGGACTTGACTCGTTCAAAATTCCCGGACTATCAAACGGGAGCAGTATGGACCCACCCCCTGTGGTGCACCCGGGCCAACGCATGCGGCAAAGGGGTCTCATGCTTCTGGCTCTTCCCCCCCCCCCCGGACAGGAGCCTAGGCTTAGTTCTTCCAGCCATTAGAAAGGAGAAAGAAAATACAGTCGCACTGAGCATGAATATTCTTTAACAAATGTGAGTAAACAATAATAGAAAATTTTATGTCCTATACAACTAAAAAAATCGAAATAGAATCTATGCTTTCTGCGTCTGGTGCAGCACGCTCGTATTCATTTTCATTTTCCTAGTAAATTATTGAAAATGATACTTTTCACAAGGGGTACCTTTTTACTTGATTCTCGCATTTTTTTCCTTGTTTTTACTCCATATTTTTATACATATATTCTTCATAAAAGACGCGGTTTTCTTTTAAATAAAAAAGCGTTTCTTTTATTTCCCTTTCTCTCGGTGTCGTTCGCAGTCATCTGTTTCGCTCTTATCGCTAAGTGTAGGCGTTTAACTCCAAAATGTTCTTAGCACTTCTTTGTTAATACTAATGGCACTTGAGGGATCCATTTGTAACTCTACGAATTTGTTATCGGGCGTTTTCCAGGTCTTCAAAATCTAAAAAAATATATACATTTATATATATATAGTAAATGAACTTCGGTGGAGAAATGCCTATTTTTTTTATCTACACCTCTAACGCATTCAGCTCACTGAGTCATACGCTTTAAAATGACATTACACAAATGAATGATCTAAACACAAAGATAGCATTAAATATTCTTATAACATTTCAGGAAAAGAAATTGTTATAGTTTAGGGGTTCTTTTGGGTAAGGTTTTTTTTCGTAAAAAAAAGAAAAAAACCATATGACGTAACATCTTTGCAATAAAAAAAGAGAAAAGGGTTCAAATGAATGATTATAAATTAATTCTAAATGCACCAAATATTGATCTAAATAAAATATTTTAACGTATTTAAGCTTTCACCAAGGAGCATCATTAAGCTTCGTTTTCGAAAACTGAAATGAAAAATTTTTATTTACGATTATTTTCCTGGTGTATTACCATGTCTGTGGTGCATAAAAATTGCTTTTGCTAAAAGAAAAATATTTTATGATACACCTTTGCAATATTTTAGTACTTGGCGACATCCATCAATCATCTTATCTTTGTTACCTCCTATTACGATGTTTGCAGTAACCGAGGCATATTAAAAATGAAATTTTTCTTAATATGTGGAATTGAGCATCAATGCAACTTTTAAGTGGCTTTGTTACCTATAGTTAAGTACTCCAAGGAGGCAGTATAAGATGGCGATTTTAGAGGTGCCCAACAGGAAATGAAAATTGACAGGTTTCACGTAGAATCTTGTGGAAATTCTGAAATCTATACTTAATACATTTCGATGACAAAAGAGATTATTTTAATTATGTCTTTACTTTTCTTACGTAAGTTGATAGATATTACAAGGTACAGTATAATCTCTGTACAGTGGTATCCAATAAAACGATATGGCTCTCTACTGCAAACTTTTTAAAAGGTCCCATCAAACGTCCGTCCACTGGAAATGAGTTCTTCACACAACAGTATTCAAGCACTTTTATTATCGTTATTTAGGTTATTATATATAGCTATACGCACATAAGAAAAATTAGAGCCATTTATGAAAAGATATTTGAAACTTCTCTCCATGAAACTTATCTGTTCATACAAAGATCGATTGTTCCAGAACAGTCTGTCATACACACTGACCCTCCTTTAAAAACCATTCCTTTTCCATAGCGCGTGTCATCAAATTAATTCAGAATCATTCGGTTGGTGAACACTCCATTACTCCTTCCAAGCTCATTAACAAACCTGTACAAACTGCTTGCAATAAAATCAGAGTGAGAATTAGTTTTCTGGATGACACTCATGCGTTAAGGGTGTTCATTTAAAAGACCTCGCGACGTTTGGGCGTCGCATTGGCTGTTAACGATCTTTGTTTTGTGGTCTGTGCAAATGAATTTATTCAGTGGATTCTCAGCGTCCCAAAGAGCTTTATTGTCTTGTCCATAAAATAACTAGCAAGCTGTACATGCAATGGGAGACTCATTAGTGACGTCCAGAGGCTACTTAATAATGGGAAGGAGATGTTCTAAATGGGGCCCATCCGTTTATCTCGGAGATATTCAATCCCGATGTTAAGCTATAGGAAATTTTCTTCTGCATTTTTCTAATCACATCGGAAAATCACCAAAGTCCCATATTTGGATTTTTTTTTGCCTGTCATGATAAATGTTCCGATAAGGCGCATGTGGTATGAAAAAGTTTAAAGTGTTTGGTTATTAATTTTTTAGGGGGGGGGGGGCATTAAAGTATAAATGTCTATTGCTACAAAAAAAGAGATGTTTCCTAGAAATATTAAATTATAATAAAATATTTTTGATGAACACGTGCAATTCACTGAAACGTAAGAATGCAGAAAATGGAATTCATAAATAGGTATTTGCTAATCTCTGTTTATTCTAACCCCTTAAATATCAAATCCCCAAAGAGATTTTTCCTTCAGTAGTGTTTTAGTAGCAGATTAGCAAATTCTTATTTTTGAATTTCGTTTTCTGCATGTGAAGGTAGACGTTTAAATAAATCATGCGGGGTGAAGTTTTAAATTTTGAGGTAGTTTGTATTATACGGAGCATTAAGTCATTTACTTCAATTCAAAGCCAATCGCTACATCAAATTAAATTCATTTTTAGAAGGAAAAAAATATTAAATAAAAATGGTACTGAATCACACGCGCATTGCACCAAAAGATTGATTTTCAAATTCAGAAAACGGAAATCAAAAATAGGTACTTACTAATCTGTGATTCGAAAAATTCAGGGGGGGGGGGAATTTCCCACAGTTTTAACACTAAGACTGGAGACGTGCGAGGTCAACTGATGCACCGCCTTCAGAACGTTTTGCTTTCTAGACTGAGAATCTGCACCGTTCCATTTTTAAGTCAAGATACGATCTTCAAAATGGCCCTCTTAATGCATGTACTGTTTGCTATAGATGGTGTTATTTTACATAAGATGATATGAGGCTTTGTTCCGCGAAGAATCCACAAAATAAATTCATTTGTCGGATCACAAACAGCAAAATATCGGGATGAGTCCAAGCGCACATATCAATGATGACCACCTTCAGTTTCGTTTTTTTTGCATTAACAGTGTTGCTGAAGCAAAAATACTTTTACAGGCAATTGAAGAAAATGTAGGAGGCTTGCATATGTTTTGCTAGATCTGTTCATCTTATCTCAAGGTATTATATGCCTGCTGACAACCTTTCATTTTTCTATGCTTTATGGAAATTTTCATTGTCCAGGCGTTTAACGGACTTGACTAGGAATACTACAGAGGACTTGTAAGACTATAAGTTCATTACATTATTGTGGCTCTTGAGAGAATGTGCTGTTTTTTAATGGACGTATTTTTCGTTCCATTCTGCCATTCTTCGAAGGCATCCTATTCGACGAGAGTATTGACGCATTTTTTTACTGTCATGAGGTGTTCTTTGTTAAATCGAACGGCTTAGGAGAAAAGCGTCTATACGCCGCCTTTATTGCTCTCGGTGCTTTTGCATGTACTATGTCAGTTCAGACTGCAGTTCATTATGAATCTCAGAGTTCAGTTCGTTAATGAAGAGGGGAATAAAGAAACTTCAATATAGAGTAAATATCGCCTTTTAGGGTAGTAATCATTACAATAAACGGCATTCAAGGGAATTGGTTATTGAACGAAATTGTAAAGCTAATTGTTTTAAGACGTTTCCTATCTGATTGTTCGGATCTTCAAAGCCCAAGTAAAGCTGTGTCAAATTGTCCTCTCAACAGTTTTACTCATCACAGATAATCAAATGCCTATTTTTGGATTCTGTTGTCTCCTCTTAAATTGTTATATGCATTGCGGGTGTTTTTCAGTTTTATTCTTTTTTTTGTATATTTAAATTTTTGCAAAGAACTGCGTAAATTTTATAGATTCCAATAAATTATTTCATGAACTGTGGTGCTAAATATGACAATTGCTCAGCGATGCCCGGTTATGTCCCCAAAATGCTTGTCTCCAAATGTAATTAATATAAAAAGACTGGAACAAACACTGCATAAAGAAATATAATTACTCGGCATGTAGAACTGCGTTGTCTCAGGCCAGTTTCATCATATTCTATGTTGTGTCAAGTGGTTTATATATAGGGGCATCCCCATCTCTGGTTGACTATACGATTGAATGCATAATTTTCATGAATGGCTATAAAATTTAATGCTACTTTTTAATTTGCATCATATCTTTATGTTTATATTTTAAATTTTAAAAAAATCTTCTTTCATAATGCTTATTATTTGTTCAGAAATTATTCGTAATAATACACCTATAAAATTTTACCAGCTTTCAAAAAATGACCAAATTACACTGCAGATTCGTGTACACTTTAAGGATTTTCAATATATCTTTTAACAGAAGTTTCCATTCAAAAACATATCAACTCTTTCTCAATTACTAATCGTCTTTTAACTACGGTAGACAATTTTTTTCACAAGAGATATCTTTCATAAAATCTTTCTGTTTTTTCAACTAGGGGAAACAAAAAGTTTGCAGACCACGCGTTTCTCCCATTAACTTATTTAATGGGCATATAGCGTTAAGCATAAGATGGGTTGTTGTTAACAAGAGTACATCTCGGTAAAGATCATGATTAAATTCAGAATATAATATAGATATATATCCGTTACCACCATTCGTATACACAAACTTTTCACATCTATTTTATCCAAACGGGATTTATTATCATCAATAGGAAATGTGTAAATAACTGAACATATGAAAATTCATTCTTTCATATGATATTTAATAAAGAACTCATTAAATTTTATTTTTAAAGGGTTCAATTATATTTAAAAGTATATTTAAACAGGCTGCCATCTAAAAAGATAAAGTTACATAAATTTCTCGATATATTCCGCAAACATTCTCCAGAATTTCAATACGCACTTGGAACTCCACAGAGGACCTTGTGCACGTGCGTGTCAACCACCGTATTTACAGGGGGTGGGGGGATATTTTCGGAGCATATCTGGATATTTTTCAGGTCTTGCTCTGAGAATATCCTAAGCATTTTATTTATGTTTTCTTGATAAAGCATGTTATAGAAAGAATTATTTCTATGAATTCAGGATAAAAGGATGTATTGTTAAAAAAATGTAAACTAATAAAGGGTGTTCATGATAAATTCTTAAAATTTGTATCTTGAAGTTCATACATCATTCATCTCTAAAGTAGTTTATCTGAATTTTATTCCTTTCAAAAGTATTTTAAGTTTCGTATCTTACAATGCATGTTAATGTAAATCGGATCAGTTCAAGTAAAATTCCAACTTAGTAGTACATTAAACATTTATTACTATGGAACACAGAGCTTTAAACATAACACATATTACAAGTGGCTAATTTTTGAACTTTGCATTTACAAAAAAAAATTCTCGTTGCCACACAGTGAAATACAATTTACATTACAAAAGATAACGACAGCACCACGGTGGTAATAGATTTCATTTCCGACATTCTCCGCACCTTTTAAAACAAAATACTTAGAACATTTATAATACACTTTAAAATTGGTTAAGTCTTAAAATGATTTCATAGATTAAGTCGGTTTATGGGCATGGTTATACGACCATATCGAATTATTTTCTGTTCATTTCTATCAGTCTCTATGAACTGGTCTTTAGTAATCAGTTCAGCATTCTCTGCTTTTGAAGGTATTTTAGTCATTTCTGTTATATCCCCACTATTTATTTCCAGTTGATATAGACTTTGAACAGACCTCAACATGTTACCTTTAGCAGTTTTTACACGAACTAGACGACAAATGGTGTCCTTACCAGGAAATATCTCTATGACTTTGGCAAGATCCCAGTCAAATTGTTGCAGAGAATTTTTTTAGGTTATGTGAGTGAAGGTATAGGCACAATCTGTACAGTTGAATATTTAGGTGGAGTCACTGATCAGTCTAAATAGACGCTCAAAGTCTTAATGAAGAAACGGGATCACTCAAGTTCGAAGAAACAATATTGCTGAGGCATCAGTCTATAATGTAGAATAATGGAGAATTGTCCCGAATATATCTGGAGGAGTTCAACTTAGAGCAAAAGTTCTATACGGCACGATAGACTGCAGCACGACAAAAGTTTCGTCCACGGAAGAAGGAGACCGACAGTTCGGTAGGATGATATGAGTCTTCCAGTAAAAATCAAAGGTGCTAGAAGATGATTCCTCCGTACCTCAGTAGGGATGGAATATGAGCGTAATGGCCAACTCGGTATAGTGTCGTACAAATCTAGCGTTGATTTCAAAAACCACAAGTATGCACTTGTAACGTTGGTATAAGAGGCTGTAGTAGCTGGAGAACTAAAATAATCTTCCAAGGCAATTAAAATTTTGAAAAACATTTATTTTCAGTGAGCAAACATTGAGCCTGTCTTGAGTAACATGAAATATTTTTCCAAAGTAAAAATGAGCTCGGATCTACATGAGCTTAGCAAATAAAGAATGACCTTTCAGGTCTAAGTCAGCAGGTTATTTAAAAAGTATGGCATGATAAAAAAGTAGCCCCCCGATACAGTCTTGGCAGAGCCAAAAACTGATGGGGTGCTTAAAACACCAATATATAAGAGAAGCTACTCTCTATGGAAAAAAATGGCTCACTCATATCTTATTTTCATCACTGGACAGAAGTGCAGAGGATAGAAGCAAGGGTTGCAATAGTTTAAATTAACGCCAAGGGAAAACACCTAGAGAAAGAAGCCGGAAGCGACCGTACAAGAACAGCATCGAGACCAACGCGCGTCGGACAAAAAGCCGGTTAGATTAAAAAGGCGATTCGCCACCAAAAATGAAGTTAAAGTTACGCCAAGCAGGCGAACAAGCGGCGCTCAGATAGCTGATTGGTCTAGCCGAAGCTGACGTACAAATGCGCCTAATTTCAATTGGACGTAGCTCCCGTACCAGAGCGAAGGAAGACTTTTCCAATGCGGCGAAACTCAAACGCACGCCGAAAGAAATGTTATCGGTGGACATTGGTGACGTTCAGTCTACACCATTGTTAAAACAGCAATTTACGGAGCAATTAACATACCCCCAAAGAAGAGTAAATGTATCCAGTCCATTTTAAAGGGGCGGTCATACATAAAAATCTAATTTTACTGACAACGGCGTTGCGTTTCCTAAGGAACGTAACTAATTTTAAGACGCTTTTCCCAGGCACAAGAAAAACAGTTGGCGATTTAACGATGTTATTCCCAGACCACCAAAGTGGTGCAGAGCCAACATTCAGAGACTTCCCACGTATTGGGGAACATGTAAAAATTAAACCATTCTATTTTAGAAGCTAAACTTGCTAATAGCTCAAGCAACTAAGTTACATTTAGGAATGCTAGCAATTAAATTATTTCTCAATTCATTAATACCAGCACTTAACGTTAAAATATTAACACAAAGACTATAAAGAAAATCCTCGTTATACTAATCTCCTTTTGTTGTCGCTCCAACAAGTACAATGTCTCCAAATTATATATTGTCTAGATTAATTTTCTTGTTTGATCGAAGGAAACCGAGGTATTCTTTCTTAAATCTCAGTCTAAGGTCTTCCCTGACTTTCTGCAAATAATTTCACCTCTTTGATAGACTAATCAATTTCAACTGGTCCAAATCTTCGGTATCATTACCAGCAAGGCTCAGCAAAAACATCAAGGGCTTAAGCATACCAAATTCATCTGAATCTTCTGAAACGTGTGTTAAAGGACTATTATCCATCAAAGATTCACATTCACAGATTAAGGTAATTAGCTCTTCATAATTTAAAGAAGCACGGCCTAAGTTTTTCCTAAGCAAATCTTTTAAAATTCTCATCAAATATTCCCTATAGTCTCCCCACCATGGAGATGTAGAGGGAATTAAACTTCTATTTTATGCATTTTGAACTACATTCCTGTTGGATTTTATCCCAATCTAACTGCTTTAGATCTATGTTTACTCCAACAAAATTAGTTCCGTTATCTGTATAAATAACAGATACTCTTCCTCTTCTGTCTGTGAATCTTTGTAGAGCTTGTATGAATGCGTATGTGCTTAAGGATTGAATCAGTTCTAGGTCTACTGTCCTGTACACCGCACAGGTAAAAATGTCTATCCAACATTTTTCCTTTGACTTCGTAAAAAGGGGTCCAGCTAAGTCAACATTGTTACTTGAAAAGTAGCAGATATTCTTGTTCTATCTGCCGGCAGAGGTTGGAAAAGGAACTTAAAGGCTTTAGCTTGAATTCTTCTGCAAACAATGCATCCTCGAACAACGGATCTAACATTTCTTCTACCCTGCTGGATCCAAACCTTTTCCCGTAAAATTGTAAGATCAGTCAGTATTCCAGCATGCTTATGAATAATACAATATGTAGTTGTTCAATCATTCTCTGTATTATGAGATGTCTCGAAGGAAGAACAATTGAATTCTTTTATTTATTGGTTTCTTCTCCTTTTGTCAATCTCGATTTTATTCTTAGCAGCCCATCATCGTCTATAAAGATGCTTAAATTATTTAAAGAAGCTCTGGAAACTTCATCTGAAAAGCATTCACTTTGTATGCATCGGAAAAGTATATTTTCAACGTGCAAAAATTCTTCTGGCGTGATCTCAGGAGAAATTGATCTTCCGATTATTTTGTATCGATAACGGATAATCCACCCTATTATTCTTACCATCATAGTATATTTTGAAAACCTTAAAGCAAGTTTAGAAATGATTGTCTCGTTTACAGAAGTATTCGCTGACACTGTTGTTCTGCGCCTTTCTTTGTTAATTTCCTCTGTAACAGGAACAAGATGATTCGATAGCCAAGTTTCAGGAGACCTTCTAAGAAATGTTGGTCCTGTCCACCAATGCGACTTTTAAAAATATAATGATGAATATCCTCTCAAAAGTAAATCCACAGGATTTAAGGTACCCGGTACGTGCTTCCAGCATCCAGTTTTACTGTAATCTTGGATCTCTTTTACCCTGTTTTCCACGAACATGGACCAACTATTTCGCATTTTTAACCATGCTAAGACAACAGACGAATCAGACAAAAAGTAGGTTTTTAAGTTTGTTCTGTTTGAGCATTTAATGCCTAGTTGGTACATCCTAACACCCAGAAGTGTTGCCTTAAGTTCGAGCCGTGGCAAAATAATTTCTTTTAAAGAAGTAACTATTGATTTAGTATGATGAGGTTTAAATGCATTTCTTCATTTTCTTCTTCTCTCAAAAATATACAGACGCCATATGCAAGTTTGGAGGCCTCCCAAAACACGTGTATGGTACTGGTAGAATTAATAAAAATTCTTTTTGCTATTCGGCAGATATTCAAATGGTGTATTTCTTTTAGCCATCTGCTAAATTCCTCTTGATTATCTTTAGGTAGCTCCTCTTCCCAGTCAGATTTCAATTTCCATGATTTTTGCAAAATAGTTTTAAGAATAAGTAACGTGGGTGCGGAGAATCTAATCGGGTCGAAAATTTTCTGAATGCAGGAAAATTACAATCTGTAACTTCTTTAATGAATGGTTCTATTTCCCTGTCCTGAGAGACACCAGTAAGGCAATTATCCATATAAAAGGGACCTTTTAGCTTTTCAGCGATTTCACATAAATTTTCCGGTGGGTTTTTCAGAAAATTCTTTATGCAAGCTGATAGTAAGAATGGAGTACTGCAAACACCAAAAACCACTTTGCAATGTCTTAAATCTAGGAATTTGTTCCTTTCCCCCCACAGGAAAAGGAGAAAATTTCTATCTGCCTGATCAACTTAAATTTGTAAGGAGGCCTTTTCTATATCAGCCGATTATAGGCTTAAGCATACCAAGACCACCGACACAACAAAATGGAAAAATACACAACTTATAAATCATTTGCTTTTTTAACAACATGTAATTCATACGTTATTTTATTTTAAAGAAAAATGTGTGTACTTATCCAGCCCTATTCTTCATAGAAAATTGATACCCTTTATATTTTGCCTATTCATGAAAATTTTTATTGCTGATTTACGGACGTCATTTTTTGCACAAGAGTTTATTTTCCTAGATGGGCCTGAGAAAAGGTTTCTGCAATTAAACAAATTTTATACAAATAGAAATGTTTATGAATATCCGAATATTTAACGACCTTTAATAGCATTGAAAAATAAAACTATTCTTCCTTTCCGGTTAGGTGTTGTTTTTTAAAAAACACTGAAATTCTCTCAGACATATGTAAATAATCTTTAACTTACCACAAGAAAATAAACTTTATACTTTATGTAAAGTATAAAAAGTACGCTCCAGTGCCATTTTACATTAAAAAAACATGAAATATGGTTGATAAAACTATTCGTAAAAATTGAATTTTTTTTTCATTGCAAATATATGTTTTTGAAAGATGAATTAATATTTCTGGAAAGTGAATATTTCTATAAAACTTGTCGGAAAAAATAATTTAAAAAATGCTCTTTGAAGTAGCTTTATTTTTTTTTAATAACAGAGAAAACGTGAAATAAAATATTTGTTTTCTAAATGCTTAGTGCACACTCCAAACGCTAAGGGGTAAAATGCAAAACATTTCTTTAAAAAATCATGAATGTATGTCAACAACACGGTTTGCTCCATGAAAAACAACTTTTGTTCCCCTTCCGGATACTTTTAAGCTCTCATTTTTAATATTTTAAGGTTTTCATCTTTTCGAGGAAGAGATATGTTTGTGGAGTTCCAAAGTACGGAGAAAAGTAAAAACTCCCATTCGATAGAATGGTGAGAAATTAATTTTGAAAAGTAAAGTGATATATATATGTGTACTAGATAAAAACCCGTGCTTCGGTGCGGAATACCATCAGTTATGTCTTTTGGTTAATTTAATTTCAATTAGCTTTAGTAGAAAATGTTGTCATTCTTCATAGGAGTTCAATGCTAATTTAACGACCGTGATATGGTACTATATGTGAATTTAAGATAAAAAAATTTTTTAGTTTTATTCTTATGATATATATATATATATATATATACAGGGTGTCCCAGTTAAACGTTTCAGAACTTCTACGAGGGGTAGGGTGCATCTTGACGACTCTAAATCATATAGGATATCGGAAATGCTCTCCTGAAGCGGTGATCTACTCAGAAAATCATAAAGAAAGAGACCGTAAGTGGATAATCGTTTTAATAATAAGTGTAAAAAACCAAAAGGTACACGGTTTAAAGTAAGTGTTCGAAGTTTTTTCCACCGACTGCGTTGCAGACCTCACATCTCCGGCGCATGGAATTCTGAACATTCTGGAATAATCCAGGCTCATCTCGAATTTTTCCGGCAGCTACTGAGATTCTTGCAACCAACACCTCATCATTGTCAACGGGGGTGTCATAAACCTGTGTTTTCATATTTTTCCTAAATAAAAATTCGTATAATTATCCATCCTACTAACTGAGTCCTTGTGCGAAATCACGATTCCCTGCACTAACACTCTGAACTTACCCGCAACGCCATCTACCACTTCAGGAAAGCATTTCCGACCCCACATTGCTATATGATTTCGAGTCGTCAGGATGCACCCTACCCCTCGTAGAAGTTCTGAATCGTTTAACTGGGACACCCTGTATATACAGAGAGAGAGATTATGTATGTATGTATGTACACTCATGGACAAAAAAATTAGCGCACCAAGAAGGAGTCTTCAAAATGAAACGAAATTTTACATACGTAATGACTACTTTGATATAAGTAAATGATAAGAAAATCAAAGTAAAGGGATAATTTATTTCAGAGAAAAAGGCAAAAGAACGGAGGAGTTAATACTCCGTTGGACCCCCTCTAGCGCGAATGCACGATGCGATACGATCGGGCATTGAGTCATACAAGTTCTGTATGATGTCTTGAGAAATTTCGTTCCATATTTGCGGTCACCTTGCCTCTAGTTCGTTCAAACTCGTGGGATGCCCAACTCGTCGTCCCAAATGATCCCAGATAAGCTCGACTGGAGACAAATCTGGGGATCGGGCAGGCCAAGGAAGGGTAGTAACAGTGCGGAGACACTCTTGTGACACCCTTGCCGTATGAGGCCGAGCATTGTCTTGTTCAAAAATGGCTCCTGGGAGCCGTTGCATGTGTGGCAACGCATGTGGTTGCAGGATTTCATGAACATACCGCTGGGCTGTCATGGTTCCACGGAACAATACTAGGGGTGACCGTGCATTGTAGGCAATGGCACCCCATACCATCACACCAGCTGTGGGAGCGATGTGTCGCTGTACAGCAAAGGCAGGATTGAAGCGTTCACCACGGGCTCTCCACACACGAACACGATTGTCATCACTGCCGAGATTGAATCTGGAGTCGTCGCTAAAGACGACCTGGTTCCATTCCGCTGCAGTCCAGTTTCCTCGTGCGCGGCAAAACTCCAAACGGAGGCGTCGATGGGTGCGCGTCAAGGGCAGCACACTTAATGGGCGCCGCGATACCAACTGTCCTTCAGCCAGGCGCCTTCGTATGGTTCGAGAAGACACAGAGGCCCCTAGTGAAGGTGCTACCTGTACCTGGATGGCGGCCGATGAAGCAGTTGGCTGTACGTGTGCATTTCTTACGATGTGGCAGTCTTCTCGATGACTGGTCTGTCGAGGACGTCCTGCGCCTGGTCTTCGTGTACATGACATCTCTCGGGTCCACTGGTCCCAACACCTCCTCATAACACAATCAGAACGGCCTAATTGACGAGCTACTCGCCTAGCTGACCACCCAGCTTCCGTCATCCCGACGATTCTCCCCCTCTCAAACTGCGACAACTGCTTATATTGTCTTCGAACACGGCGTAATGGCATGTCTATCTCAGCTCTTCCTTTGTAAATGATTCAGCACACTCAAACAAGCTTTGGTTAAATGTTTTATACTCCACAGAGTACGATGTTCAACGCCCTGTACCGGCTATACGTAATGCGCAATCACGCTGCATTTCTAATTATTTGCATATCTCCCCGACATGTACCTTCATTGCAAGTTTCGTTACAATCCCGCAATTATTTCTTGGTGCGCTAATTTTTTTGTCCATGAGTGTATGTGTGTGTGTATGCTTGCATGTATGCAGAAAAAATAGTTGGTTTGTGAACACAGGACAAATCCACTTTATAGTGAAATACGCTTAAACGCGTTGAACAAGTTGTCTGGGGAATCCGGTTCTAAAACCTAGCTGCTCAAGCGAGTTTATTTACCTGATAGTTCGGGTTATCTCACTCTGTGGGTAATACGACTCGCTCTCAAACTGAGTTGCAAAACACGCCAAGGGGCGTCAATAAACTCGTTATGTATTCAGAAATTACAGCGACCCCGGCTTGTGTCTATACGCCTTGTTCAAACTGTCGTCCGGTCGCTACGTCCGGTCGCAATACCTGTATACGCAGCCGAGGGTTAATTTCCCAGGCTCGGTGGCATTTTTCATTATTGTTGGGCCCACGAGCGCCGGATAGACAGTACAGATCTGCCATCCAAATAGGCAACCCCGGGCCCTTGAGCTCGTTATGTATAGTGTTTTATAAGATACTTCTTTAGAGCTCTATTTGTCTTTCATTTTGGATCATTAAACCTGCGAGTCATGAGTTATATTTGCGCGTAAGAAAATGCGTTGCTTTTTACATTGCAGTTCTCGGGGTGTTGCTTATTTTCTTTCTTCTGTCGTTAGATAAACTGATTCTATGGTAGTAAATTATTTATTGTTATTTTGTACATTTATTTTTCTTCTCCCATCATAGCATTTTCTTACGAAAAAACGAAACTGTTATATATATCCCTATTTCAGACATACTGATGTATTGAAATTTCTGGACATATTTTATTTTCATAAAAAATGTCAAATATCTCTTATAAAATCTTGTAAATTTACATCATAAGTGGTGACAGGTAGTCTTAAATTATAAGGAGGATATTACGCATTTTAAATGCTATTCTATTATCAACTATTTTTTTTGTAAATCCGTTTCTTTCTGAGAATTAGCAAAGATAAATAAAACGGTGGGGGCTAACATATGGCTCCCCCCTCTGCCTAATACTATTATGTAAACTAATATGTTACTTTAATAATAAATTCCATGTGAACCACATTTCAGTCTTTCAAGTTCGTGTCATTTGCGTTCAAACACTTAAAGAAGATTTTTCAACTCGACAAACAAGAATACCCACGTCATGTATTATGTGACTCTTTTTTTCAATAATCCACATAACTAGTATTTTAATTCAACTACACCCACAGAACTGAGTTAAAATATCGGATGCGGAGTTTTTTCGGTATTTTAGCGCAATTAAAATCTCATTTAAATTTCGCTCAATTAAAATTTTCGGCATCTTAGCTCAATTGCTAAACAACCAGGACTTGGCCTACCATTCCATCAAGACAATAGTCAAAAAGACACTCAGGTGTTCCTTCTCACAGGTTATTGCTGCTAGAAGCGATCACAAGCCCTGGTATGTCCATGTCCATGATATCTCTGAGTGGCCAAGAGGTAAATCTGTGGCAAAGCTACTGCTTTTTTCTGGCCATGATTGCCTTCGCAAGCACCTCCACGGCATTAACTTGGCTCCCGACCCTCTTTGTCTCTTGTGTAATAACCAGGAAGAAATGGACATATTTCACCTTGCTTCTTGCCCTGCTCTACCTCTTGTTCCTTTATGGGAGCGCTATTGGATTGCCAGACATAAGTTGATGGATTAACGGATGTCCTTTTTCTATCTTGTTCTTGTATTTTTGTCTTTTTGATATCTGTTGTCCTTGAATACTTGCCATTGGAAATAATAAAAAGAGATCAATTAAAATATAAATTTTAATTAAAGGATAATTGAGTTAAAATACGCTAAAGAGGATTGCTTAACGTCGCGCTCCAATACCCCGCGTTAAATGGGTTCCATAGACCAATCATTCCTAACCCCTTTCCTTCCCATTGACTGTTTATGTGTATATATATACGTATATATGTATATATATATATATATATATATATATATATATATATATATATATATATATATATATATATATATATATGTATATGTATATGTATATATATATGCCATGAGATGGGATTAATTTGTGACTGCAGCGGTAACTTTGTGACATATAGTATTTTTTTCGTATTTTTGGATCTTGCGCCGCGCCCGTGATACCGGGTAGGCAAAGAACAGCGCCAATAACTTCACCGACTTACAGAGACACCTAGGGGCTAGTGTCCGAATCTGCTGCACGCCATTTGTCTTCGCTTGTCAGTGTTCAAACCTATTGTTCAAACCTGTTGTCAAGCTTTTGACTCAAACTTCAGAAACTTTGAATACCGAAGGCTAATTAATATGCCGGAAGACGAATTTCCTCATCTACTCAAAGAATTGATGGCTGCCCTGAGAACCAAAGGTCTCTTTGATGTCAAATATATAGATAAAGCTATCCAATATTTGTAATGGGTACATATAATTGTATATCAAGCTTTTGATAAGCGATTTATTGTCTAACTTTGTGTCAAGGGAAATTTCTCTTGGATTTCACAGATGTCACAAAGTAGCCCCACTTGGCGGGGCAACTTTGCGACACATTTCAATTTTAATTTCTCAATGGTAATTAAAGATCCGGGTTAGCGCAATGCATTACTACGTAAGGAAAGGATATACCAATGTTTTGTAATTGTTCGTTTTGGGCTGCTTTTAAAACTGATCGGCTGGCATAGGAAAAACTTAAAATTCGCCACAAAGTAACCCCAACTTACGATATATATATATATATATATATATATATATATATATATATATATATATATATATATATATATATATATATATATATATATATACACTCAAGAGCCAAAACATTATGACCACCCCTACATTTTGCAATGAATTCGCCTGGATGACGTGGAAGGCACGTGATCAGGTGGAAGTGGTATTTAACTGCTGCTGGAGAGTCTGAAGAATCATTCTTTCACTTACTTCTGTGTGTGATGGGAAAGGCTGCGGATCTAAGCGACTTTGATAGAGGGCAGATTATAAGGACTCGAAGGCTCGGAACAAGTATTTCCGAAACTGCACGACTCGTGGGTTGTTCGCGACCTACAGTTGTTAGTACTTATGCAAAGTGGATGAATGACGGTGAAACCAGCAGTAGACGACATGGTGTTGAACGTCCACACGCTATCAAAGAAAATGGTCGTCGGAGACTGTCTCGCATGAAGCAAAACCGGAGCCAGACAGTGGCTCAGCTGACAGCCCAATACAATGCAGGGCCAAGTAGAATAGGATCGCAGCACACTGTTCAGCGGACACTGTTGGATATGGGGCTACGCAGCAAACGTCCCACTCGTGTGCCGTTGCTGACCAAGCGTCATCGCCAACTGCGCCTGCGCTGGGCCCGGGAACATCACGACTGGTCCATGGATCAGGGGGAGAGAGTTGCCTGGTCAGATGAATCACGGTTTGTCATTCATCACGCCGATGGCCGTGTCAGGATACGCCGTCTTCTAGGCGAACTGTTGCTCCCTCAATGTACAGTAGGTCATACACAGGCCGGTGGTGGCGGCATTATGCTTTGGGGGACGTTCTCTTGGGCGTCTCTGGGACCCGTGGTTGTGGTAGAGCAGACCATGAATGCTACAGGGTATCTGAACATCATTGCGGACCAGTTGCACCCTTACATGGCCTCTGTTTTTCCAGCTGGAAATGGAATGTTTCAACAGGACAACGCCCCGTGTCACAAGGCTAAAATTGTGTTGGAGTGGTTCCAGGAACATGATGCTGAATTCCAGTTAATGTCTGGCCGCCTAACTCACCGGATCTCAATCCGATAGAACACATTTGGGATGTCATGGGACGGCAGCTCAGAGTTCAAAGACCACCAATTCGCAATATCTCGGATTTGCGTGACCGTTGCTTAAACATCTGGTGCAATCTGTCTCCGGTCATCTACCAAGGACTTGTGGCATCCATCCCAAGGCGGGTTGAAGCTGTGTTGCGCTCCAAAGGTGGGCCAACTCGTTATTGACAGGTGGTCATAATGTTTTGGCTCTTGAGTGTATATATATATATATATATATATATATATATATATTCAATAGCAAGTTTCGCATATATCAGTAATAAACTATTACCACACTATTAACCACAAACCATATATACGGCAAAATTTGCTCTCTTTATAATCTTATGCATTCTGTAGTTTAGCAATTAAATATACGATTAGTTTAACGCTAAAAAGAGAGAAATTCACAGTGAGTAAATCAACACTCGAAAAAACAGGTGAATTAGCGTTCATTAAAAGCATAGGTTAATCAACACCCAAAAATAAAGCCATAGGTGAATTAACACTCAAAAAATAAAAACAAGTAAATGAACAGCCCAAAAACCAGCATATTAAGTAATGAAACAGACACGATCTTATATATAGTATATATATATATATATATATATATATATATATATATGAACAACAATCCTTATACGCTTAATACAGTCTTATGAAATCCTCGATATGACGGAAAATTTATTACTTCCGCAACGATACTTTAACAAGTTTCTCTTTTTGTATAACCTTTAAAGTACAGCAAAAATTTAGCTTTCTGAATGCTCACTACAAGCTGAAAACTGCGTAAAGAGGGTGAAACTCAAGAATGGATGTCAAAAACATGTTTTCACTGAAAATATTCCAAACTTCTGCTCGCTCTTGCGATCCCAATTTAAATATTTTAAATTCCTCATCCTGTCAAAAATACGACGCAAAAAGTCATGTTTGCACAAATCCGAAAGTAGAGAAAAATATTTTCCGTCTTCTAAAGTAGTAATGGTTTGGGAATATAAAAAAACCTGGATGATTTTTAGAGTACATTTCATTCATATTTGTCGATTTTCTGATGAATTCATTGGGATTATTAAGCTTATTGCTTTGTACATTGTTGTACGACACATTGTAAAAAAGTTTATCATGTTTGTCCTATGAAAAATCGTTAAAAATAATTATTAATTGAAAATTAAAGATAGAAGTATAGCCATTCTAGGCATATGATAATTGTACAAGGTATAAATATCTTCCTTCAACGCCTCAAATTTGATAAGATTAGGTTTTCCTGAATTGAGCACAACAGATCCAGTTCAGGTTCAGAGGTCTCTATGAAATTATGAGTTTTCGGACACATTTGTCTGGCTTATTTTATTAGCCACAAAATAATACAACAATTCAAAACATTGTTACAGTGATACACTTTAAATATATCCCACAGTGAGAATGTCCTTTCCAAACACACGACGATTTGTGATATCTTAATATCTTATAAAATTATCATATGCTACAAAGGTATATACATCTAACTCTAATTTTTAATTGTCTATGTTTAAATAGGACAAACAAAATAGCTTTTTTGCAATGTGATTTAGAAGAATATATAAATCTATAGGCTTCATAATCACAATGAAATCATCAGAAAATATCCAAATATGAATGAAATTCATAATAAAAAATCATCCAGCTTTATTACATTCCGGAACCATTACTACTTTAGAAGATTTAGAAAATAATTTTCTCTTCTTTCAGATCTGTGTGTATTTTTTCTCTTTCAGATTCATAATTTTTTTCGTCGTACTTTTGACAGAATGAGGAATTTAAAATGTTTAAATTTGGATCGTAAGAATGGACCAGATAGTATTCTAGCAGTCGAATAGCTATGACTGCTATCGCAAATTTGTAACGAAAAGAATCAATTATTCTAGTGGTCCTTGAGTATCAGTTAATTTGCCCTTATAGGCAGTCTCTAGATATCCCACTGGTAAATAAAAAGCAAAAAGTGTGCTGTATAGTATATTCCCTGCACCCCCAAACATTTGGGGAGAACCGTACAAGGAATTCATCCTTATCGACATGAACATTCTCGACCTCAGGAAAATTTGCATTCAAATCAAAGCTTTTTAACTTCTGCAACGAATAATCCTTTTTTTCTTCTTATACAACTGTTAGAAACATTTTCTCCGTAGCTTTCATTGAAAGTAAAAAAAAAAGCGATTTTTTTTCTCTAAACCAGCAATTTCCAAACTTTTCCTTGTTGTTGCACCCTGGCGAAATGTAAGGGGAAAGAAATCAATTCTGTGATACTGCGATCTAGAGATGTGTGGATTTCTGCAGTTTGTTACTAATCGGTAATGATATATTCGGTTCCATCAAATACCCGAAGTAAAGATATCTCTCAAATAAACGTATATTTTTCTTTTAAGTTATTTTTCACCCCTTCTTTCCCTAAAATAGAAAAAAAAGTGGTTCCCCTCCATCAGAAGTAAAAGGAAAATTTAATAACAGTTCCCCTCAAAATAAAAACAAAAGTTACGGCCCACCAAAAAGGAGAGGGGTGGAGATGTATAAAAAGAGTTGAGTTGAGTGGATTCTTTTTTTTTCTCAGAGCTCTCAATTATTTGATTATAAAGTAACTCTTTGGCCCAAAAATAGTCATTTGTAATGCTTGTATTGTAGGTAAGTATACTTAATTATTTTTTCAAAATATTTATAAACTCTGAGTTTGGAGAATATTAAAATATGCATGCTCTGGGAAATGGCCCTACCAATTGATGACTGACACACCAATGTGATAAAACTGTTTAAGAACCCCCAGAAGTTCGCAGATCAAAATTTCGTAATGTCTGGCCGTAACGAAATCACAATGCATGCTCCAGAATATTAACAAATAATGCCCGTTTTGTGAACAGCTTATCAGTGTTCCCGTGAAAGAAAGCATCTTAATTAGTATGCCGGAGATATGAAAGCCTTAAAGAAAACCTTCTTCAATTTAAGCGAGTCAAGAGAAAGAAATTTTAAACTAATAATTTAAAAACTGCCAGAAAATGCAAATAATATTATCTGAAACTCTTTCAGCAAAGAAGATTTATAAAGATTATTTATTAATTTCTTCAGCAATCTTTTGAGATGCCATTCATAAAAGGAAAAAGGGAGGAGAAACAAAAAAAAAAAAAGACCCCACAATTCAGCACTTTTCCCGTCCAGAAAAGCAATTTCCTATTCTGCGCGCGTACAAAAGATAACTTTTAAATTAGAGGCTATTTTCGCGAGAGGAGAGAATTTACATTTTTGATACTTTGAAAAGGCATGCGATTATTTTAAGACTGTTTCAATTAAAAGCAGAAATAAATTAAACCCCTCTTTTATTACTTTCAGACTCAATTTAAAACTTCGGGAAAGAAAGTGAAATGCGAATAATGGCTCTTCTTTTTTTTGACATTAATATCCTATTCATGGCCGTAGATAAATTTATATTGGCTCAATTATTCGGGAAAACAAAACCCGATATTTCCTCCAGAAAAGGCAGGGTTACTCGAAAGTGTTTTAATTCCAGTGTCGTGGGTAAATGAAAATGTTTCGATTTCATCGCCTCTCTGATTCGAATAAAGGATGAAATGGAAGGAAATTCTATCCCTCTGGACGGTTAAACAGTCATTCTATCCCGAATAAAAGCGAAAAAGAGCTAGAATAGTTTTGTTACTGCGGGCGATAAAGTTTTAATTCCGCATAAAAAGGAAGAACATGCAGATTTTATTACAGGAAAGAGTTGGACGTGTTTCATTAACTTTAAAAGGTCTTTCTTTTTTTTAACTCCGAATCTGTCTGGGACTTAAAAACTGATTTCGTTAGCAAACCATTTCGTATCTGAACAAACACATGGGAATTCTCCCATGTTCGTTGTTTTTGACGTGACACAAATTTATCTAATGAAATCATCATTGGGGCTTTATCTAGGTATAATGGAAGTAAAAAAAGTCTTATGACGGATAAAGTGCACCACAAAAATTAAATGCTGTTTTAGGTATATTACAAAAATGTAAGAATAACTAGAAGGGTACGAAAGCATGTTTAAGATATAAAAGTATAAATTCTCTACGCAGAAACATTCATCCTGAAACAGGTAGCTTTCTTGACCTGAGGCAGCATTTCATTTTAAAGTGTGCGACAAATCCAACCACTCCCTCCCTTTGACCTCGTATGGGAGACCATTATAAGTGAAGATCCTAATATGACTCGATGAGTTAATAATACTTTTCAGCATAACTATGAGAATTAGACTGAGTGAATTGGAAAAATAACTAGAAGGTCATGAAATCATGTTTAAGATACAAAAGTGGGTTATCCAAAACAGGTAAATTCTCTACCCAGAAACATTAATCCTGAAACAGGCAGCTTTCTTGACCTGAGGCAGCATTTCATTTTTAAAGTGTGCGACAAAATCCAACCACTCCCTCCCTTTGACCTCGTATGGGAGACCATTATAAGTGAAGATCCTAATATGACTCGATGAGTTAATAATACTTTTCAGCATAACTATGAGAATTAGACTGAGTGAAATGGAAAAATAACTAGAAGGGCATGAAATCATGTTTAAGATACAATTATGGGTTATCCAAAACAGGTAAATTCTCTACCCATAAACATTAATCCTGAAACAGGCAGGTTTCTTGACCTGAGGCAGCATTTCATTTTTAAAGTGTGCGACCTAATCACTCCCTACCTTTGAACTCGTTTGGGAGACCATTATAAGTGCAGATCCTAATGTGGATTGATTATTTAATAATCCTTTTCAGTATAACTTTGAAAATTACACTGACAGTTATTAAAAAATGTGCTTTGTTTTCAACTTACTATCTTCTCCTTGTTTAATTTTCTATTCCATTGAAAATATACAGTATGCCCACTAAAGTCCCTTCCCACCCTCTTAACTTCGGAACAGCTGCTGATATATTCATAAAAGTGGTGTCTAGGTATAGTAAAGTAGCCATGCGCTACTGAATAAAACCACCTACCGCGCCACCTGGTGGAAAACAGCGGAGTTAGAATTTCTATCTCGAAAACGAAATGAGATAGAGGAAAAAAGTGATTCACAAAGTTGTAGAGCATCATCGATTTAGTAAGAAAAGATACCTTTTGGACATTAATGTGAAGAATAGAATGGTTAAAAACAGCATTTGTTTTTTCGTGATTTCCTACACTGTGACGTCACGAAACTTGAACGGAAGGAGAAATGATTATCTTTCGGGCAAAACACGACACCGCAATGACGGTGAGAAGTTTGAACATCTCAAATAAAGGTATATTGTTAAAACTAGTTGTTTTTTTCTTTCTCAGATCGTTTTGTCACGTCACAATGTAAGAAATCATGAAAAAACAAATGCGCGTTTTAACCATTCTATTTTTTGCATTAATGTCCCCAAGGTATCTATTTGTACTAAATCGATGATTTTCTACAACTTTATAAATCACTTTTTTCCCCTATCTCATTCCGTTTTCGAGATAGGATTGCTAACTCCGCAGTTTTGCACCAGGTGGCGCGGTAGATGGTTTTATTCAGTAGCGCATGGCTACTTTACTATACTTAGACACCACTTTTATGAATATAGCAGCAGCCGTTCCGAAGTTAAGAGGGTGGGAAGGGACTTTAGTGGGCATACTGTATATGATAAAACATAGTACACTTTTACTTACTTGTGAAACTTCTCGTAATAACATTAGGTTAAAAATATATATCAATCCACATCTCAGGACACCAAGAAATTTTTTCCATTTCCCCTGATGAAAGAGTAGATTTTAGAAGATAAGATCAATTAAGTGCGAATGAATTAAATCGTCTTTCCATGACGGTGAAATCAGTTTCAAAAATTATAGGCTATAAAAAATGAGTGATAAAGCTTAAAACTTTAGAATTTTTTTTCTGTCGTTCTGAGCTAATGTCCTATTCATCGCAGAATACAGAATTTGTCCAGGAGTCAATTATTCTGGAAGATAAATCCTTGAATCCAATATTTCTCAAAAAGCAAAATCAAGTCAAACCCACTTAATTCGAAATGGAACAAGTTAAGTCTGTTTCAACTTTGGGGATTCATTCAAATAAGTGAGAAAATTGGAGATATTTTACATTTTTTGTTATATTTCTGTCATTTCATTTCACATAAATCATTGGACATTTCTTTTTACATTATCTTTCGTTTAGTTTGAAAGAGGATAGCTTTTTATCATAAAAGCTAATATAAATGCATATTGACTTTATTTCGAAAATAACTTGATATCTTATTTGGCCTTGGAATTTACAATAAAAGGGGTGTAGTTAGCGTCATGATATATACAGGCGCTATGTGGTTAAGCTGAAAGAGCTCAAAAGTCGCTCAATTTTTCTAGAACTACGAATGTTGCATGAAAACATATTCTACTAAACTACATAAGTAAATACAGTGAAAAGTAACTTCAGTAGTGGTACACTTGGCGGTGCAAGTTTTTATCACTTGAAAAGGCTTAATATAGCATTAAAAAAAATGTTTCCTGTGTCCGCAAACTGAAAAGTCACGCCAAGAAAAAGTTAGAAACTCAAAGATCTCATGAATTTTACAATTGTAAAGGATCCAAATCATATCCATATATACAGTATATACCGTAAAAAATGTCATTATATATATATATATATATATATATATATATATATATATATATAAGCAAAATTTCTTCAGAGGACTGACATTTTTTACGGTAACACTGCATTCGTTACCTAAGGGGTGACGCGTTTAGTGTTACAGTAAGAGGAGACTAAAATTTTAACTTTCTCTTCGTGTATTCTGCAAGGGTATATTTTACGTCAAAAGGAATTCCAATCAACTACCATTATCTTCAAAATTTTAACATCTCTAAGGAAAGTGCCCGAAGGTATATAAATGTTTTATTCAAATCTGAATGATATTTCTAAATACTATTCTCGGAATTATTCTCTTACTTTATTTACTTTGCACGTCATTCAGTTCGAGAGATTAAAATGGAGGATATTTTTTCATTTTTGTCTCCAAAAATTATTTCGCCGCATGTTCGCTGAAAGTTAAATGTGATCAGGGAAAATTTCACATTTCCGACTGCTTCAAAACTTAAGGTATTCCTACAGTTCTGACGTCTCCTATTCGAAATGTGAAAATAGAATTTTTTTGTGCATTCATTTTTTTCAACTGGAAGGAGAAAATAATAACGGCAGATAAAGAATTTTAAATTAAAAGCTATAGCTAGAGACAAATTTAATTTTGAGATAACTACTTAAGAAGATAAAGCGCTGAGTAATGCTTTTCAAGTTACTGTTCAAAGCATTTCTCAATTCAAGATTCAAGATAGAAAATCTTATTGTTTCATGTCTGGTTTAATTTTCCTTTAAAGTATTAAAATCGGAAAACTTTGATTATTTTGGGTATTTCAGTTGAATTTCTTGCCAAATTTCCTTTGTCTTTTTGGAACTTAAAAAAATTTAGATGGGGCATTCTTTTTTATTTAGGTATAAATTTTGCTAATAGTTAACCCTGAAATAAAATTTTCTACTTTTTTCCCTCTAAAGTGGTTACAATTTTTACAAAATTTAAGCTTTTATAAATCCTGAGGGCACATTGTAATCTCTCCTATCATTCAAATTTTCAATTTAAATTTCAAATTTAAAACCATTGAATATAGTTTGTTTTAAAGCGTTAAAGACTAAAATCCTCCTAATTTTGTTTTTCCGAAAATACTTTTCCATTCAAATTTTTTCGAATATGTCAAAATCTATTCGTCACACGTGATCTATCTAGATTGTGACGCCATCGGTTTTGAAATTGGTGGAAATAGATAAAATCATTGTTTCTTTTTGCAAGTTAGCATGGCGCTATTTCATGTTTATGTTACTAGGTGCAAATGATAGTAGTCCCATTTGTGACTACTATCATTTGCACTTCTAGATGTATCCCGAAAAGTATTGTCCGACAATATCTGACGAAAGGATTTTGAGCTATTTGATTTTAAAATTCGCAAGAAAATATTTCACTATCAATGGAATACAAACTATTGACTACCTTAATACTTTAAAATAAACTCTTTTCAATGAGAATGATTTTAAACTCTGGCAAAAAAATTAACAGCATTGATAAGAGTCCATATATATATATATATATATATATATATATATACCGGGTGGTTATAATTAAACTTCCCCTATAAACGGCATCCTACAGCGGAAACGGGTGAACGGAATGCAACGAAATTTTGCATATGGGCTATACACGAGATGCGCTCACGGAATTTCGAAAAAAAAAATTAGTTCCAAAATGTCCACCAGAGGGCGCCTTTACGGGAAAACATGAAATTTAACACAATGAACGACCAAAACGGAATACAGAAACAATATCAACATTTATTGACTAGTTTCTGATCACATTGCCATCGATACACGTTAAGTAAAGATAAGGGAGAAACAAAAACAGTTCAGTTTGCAGAAACAAGAACAGATTAGGACGAAATTGCACAAGAGAAGCAGTTGTTAATCGTGTCCATGACGATGTAGGGAAATCTGCTCCACGTGACCACCTTCATTCACCTGCAAAATTTCAAGTCGATGGACAGTAGGGTGGAACGAAAAAAACTTTTTTTTTGAATTGCAATATGCTCTAGTTTTCAAAAGTTGCCTTTTAAGAAAATAAAGATGGAAATTAAATATTAGCGTAATTGCTGCATGTTTTCAGTTAGCGCAAGAAGGGCAAACTTTTGGTTTTTATTAAATTTTTGACAAATTTCGCAATTATTTTGAAATTGAATACACTTGTAGTACAAAAAAGTAGCAAAATATGTAATTTAAACATTCTTTTTAGTCAGGAGACTTGCTAAACTGATTATATAATACGTTTTACTTCATAAAAATAGTACACATAAAGGCACTTAAGGACGAGGCACTTAAAAGACACTCGGACATCACGGTGGAACGAAAAAAAAATTTTCAAAATTTCAATATGCTCTAGTTTCCAAAAGTTGTCTTTTAAAATTAAAATTAAGAATATAAAATCTTTTTGCTCTACTAAAATATTTTTAAGTGCCGCAGACGGATTAAAAATGGATATTTTTATGAAAAAGTGATTATATTTGTATTTTTTGTAAATTTCTTTTATAGTATATTAAAATAATGTATATTTTCTGTAAATAAAATATTCAAAATATGATATTTTGACAGAAAACTCGCATATTCTAAGTATTTCTAATTTTTAGATGCCATAACAGAACAACTGATTTTGTAGAATTTCGCGATTTTCATCATATTAATTTTACAGTAACATATTCTTATAATACACATTGGAATGAAAGAAAAACAATTTTTAATTGACGGAGCTTAGTTAAAATAAACAAATCACACTTATTTAGAAAAATATTAATATAATGTCTATAAAGGCAAAATGTTATTTTGAAAAAAATATTCATGCTTTTCAAAAGTCCATAGTAATAACACTTGGTTTCCATTACTTATTTCACTGACACATTGAATTGTTTTATTGTTTCAAATTTTGGCATTATCTTTTGAGAATGTATTTTTGTTTTTATCAATACATCTCTTTCAGAAGTACCACGAACGGACAAGAATGACACAGTAACTAATTTAACAATCCTTTCTACTACTCCTTCTAAGTCAATAATTTAAATGAACTGTCGCTACGTCACCGATTTTGTTTCCTAGATGGAAAAACTAAAGGTCCAAATTAATTTGGAGGAGAAATAGGTGAACAACTAGAAAACTTCTATGAACTTCCAGTGGTTGAATTTTCACCTATTGAAAATAACATTCCATTACTAGAAATTAAGGATGATTTAAGTGTGGACCCAAAATATTTGTTAGAAATGCATAATGCAATCTCTGTTGGAAAGTGCTCTTCTGATTTGTCCATGAGAAAACCAGGAAAATTTTGTCATTCACGATGGCTTACATTAGCAACCGAATACTTCGCTTGTATGTGGGAACAGAATTTCATGCAAAAAATCTCCGAATACTGACTGAGTACATTTTGAAAGTTTATGCATCAATTTGGTTTAACATAAAGCTGAAACCATCTTGTATCCGTGGATCGAAGCACTTGTGAAAACTTGTAAGCTATTCACGTTACCTCAATCAGACACTTAAAAATGTAATTGACCCTGTCATTCAAAGAAATGCATACTTTGCCGCTTCTGAAAATCTCCTCCTTTGTATGATATTAGACGATAGCAGTCAAGTAAGAGAACTTGGATTACGCCGGATTCTAAAAGCAAAGGCGGAAAATGAATGAGGCATCAGAAAGAATTTAGTTCTAAGTATAAACTTTGATGCCAAAGATTATATTGATATGATTGAATGGAATGATATTAAAGTAGCATAACCTCCTATGACGAGGCATGTTTCTGAGGACAAACTAAAACAGTTTATAAAGGAAGCAAAAGAATCTGATCACAAGAAACAAATTATTGACTTCAACAACATTCCATGTCACACACAAGTAGTAGAAAAGATTGTTAAATTAGTTACCGGGTCATCCTTGTCCGTTCGTGGTACTTCTGCAAGAGATGCATTGATAAAAGCAAAAATACATTCTCAAAAGATAATGCCAAAATTTGAAACAATAAAACAATTCAATGTGTCAGTGAAATAAGTAATGGAAACCATGTGTGATTACTATGGACTTTTGAAAAGCATGAATATTTTTTTCAAAATAACGTTTTGCCTTTATAGACATTACATTAATATTTTTCTAAATAAGTGTGATTTGTTTATTTTAACTAAGATCCGTCAATTAAAAATTGTTTTTCTTTCATTCCAGTGTGTATTATAAGAATATGCTACTGGAAAATTAATATGATGAAAATCGCGAAATTCCACAAAATCAGTTGTTCTGTTATGGCATCTAAAAATTAGAAATACTTAGAATATGCGAGTTTGCTGTCAAAATATCATATTTTGAATATTTTATTTTCAGAAAATATACACTATTTTAATATTCTATAAAAGAAATTAACAAAAAATACAAATATAATCACTTTTTCATAAAAATATCCATTTTTAAGCCGTTTGCGGCACTTAAAAATATTTTAGTAGAGCAAAAAGATTTTATATTCTTAATTTTAATTTTAAAAGACAACTTTTGGAAACTAGAGCATATTGAAATTTCGAAAAAAAAAGTTTCGTTCCACCGTGATGTCCGAGTGTCTTTTAAGTGCTTCGTCCTTAAGTGCCTTTATGTGTACTATTTTTATGAAGTAAAACGTATTATATAATCAGTTTAGCAGGTCTCCTGACTAAAAAGAATGTTTAAATTACATATTTTGCTACTTTTTTGTACTACAAGTGTATTCAATTTCAAAATAATTGCGAAATTCGTCAAAAATTTAATAAAAACCAAAAGTTTGCCCTTCTTGCGCTAACTGAAAACATGCACCAATTACGCTAATATTTAATTTCCGTCTTTATTTTCTTAAAAGGCAACTTTTGAAAACTAGAGCATATTGAAATTCAAAAAAAAGTTTTTTTCGTTCCACCCTAATGGACAGTGTGTTCAACATCAGATCGTAACTGATCAATTGTGAGGCTTCGCGCATGAAGCGTCCTGGACACGATTAACAATTGCTCCTCTTGTGCAATTTCGTCCTAATTTGTTCTTGTTTCTGCAAACTGAACTGTTTTTGTTTCTCCCTAGCCTTTACTTAATGTGGTTCGATGACAAGGTGATCAGAAACTAGTCAATAAATGTTAATATTGTTTCTGTATTCCGTTTTGGTCGTTTATTGTGTTAAATTTCATGTTTTTCCCGAAAAGGCGCCTTCTGGTGCACATTTTGTAACTAAATTTTTTTTCGAAATTCCGTGAGCGCATCTCGTGTATAGCTCATATACAAAATTTCGTTGCATTCCGTTCACCCGTTTGAGCTGTAGGATGCAGTTTGTAGGGGAAGTTTAATTATAACCACCCGGTGTATATATATAGGACCACCCGGTGTATGTATATTAGGAACAATAATTTACAAGAGGATGAACCTGCCAACCGCTTCAATTTTGTTTATGAAAGATCCCCAAGTAGCACGTTTTTGCCGGGCCACCCTTCTGCTGATATTTGACCGACGTCGGTAAGTCGGTCAAACGTCGGCGTCAGAATCCGGCTTGAAACCGACCAGAGACCAACGGTCGTTTTCCGCTCTGTACCGACTCTGTCGAATTTCGCTTCTCTTTTATCCAAGAAAATATTTTTAAGATTTTTAAAGCGGTAAGTTTTATACATTCATTTATGTTTTTTGGTAATTTTTTTATAAGTAGAAAGTCTGTGTAAAAATGACATACGAGATTATGGATATTACCCATTACTGAAATATTTTTTAAGTTTAAGATAGTAATCTATATATTTAAGTTGCTAAGCCGACTTTTTGGGCAGTCCGTGAGAGAAAACTACTGCATCAACTTACTTCATTTTGGTCTTAAACGAAAGATTGTAATCTGTAGATTTGTCAAATTTTGTTTTATAACCGCAATTTCTATTAATTAGCGATAATTTACAATTAAAAATTGATTTCTGCGCATGCTCAGAGACATGTTTTAATGATTAAACACGTTTATTCTAAGGAGTCTCTCTAGATCTCTTTCTGCCATTTTTATTTTTATGATAATTATGTTTGGGAAATATAAGATTAAACCTCATGGAAATTGTTTATTTAGTGCTGTTTAATTAGTGATAATTTACAATTTTTAAAAAAATGCTTTCTGCGCATGCTCTGTGAGATTTTTAAATCTGGCTTTCGATACACACTAAGCACAAGGCCGCTTAAACACATTAATTTGTTTCTGCGCATTATTATGATTTTCAACATTTGGCAATGATGTTTTGAGTATAATTTGTGTATTAGTACATTTATTTACTATCTAGCCGGCATGTTTTGAAGGATATCAACTAGTTATACTTTATTTTCAATGTTTGATAATTTTTTTTAGCTTTCAGGTTTTGTTTCGAAAAAACATAATTTGTGGCAGAAGAAATCACCTAACGCTGTTGTCTTTTGTCGTCGTCAGATCAGTTACGCATGACGATGTCAGTCCGGTGACGAATCTGTTGGCGCAGTGGTAGGACCGACGTCACAACAGACCGCTGGGGTCGAGGAAATGACGTCGTCGGATAGCCTCGGTAAACCAACGCCGACCCGATGTAGTCATGCTATTAGGGTATTTGCTTCTATCATTCCAGATCTACAGTAACTGAATAAACACTGTGTCAGACTCTCGTCTCCCATTCTTAAGTGGAATTGATGAACGTGAGTCATAGCGTCTTCAATGAGCCCAAAAGAAACGCAAACAGGTGTCGAACGATATACACCTTTGGAGAAGTGCGACAATAGGTAAAAGGGCGCAAATCATTTAGAATGATTTGTGAAATCCATTAGCGGCGCGCTTTTACCTTGGAAAAGTCGGCAGGAAAGCCTACATAGATGTCGGCATGAATTCGTCATAGAAGGTTCGAGAAGGCGCTGAGAAGAATGGATAAATAAAGACGGTGTTGCGAATGGAGAGGAGAATAGATTTGGACTGTTGAAGGGTCAACACGCGTACGGACAGACGGGGAGCTCGTTTGGACTTTGAATAATGAGCCCTGCTCTCATGAGTGTTCTAACGTTCGTAGGAACGAAACTTTGTAAATGATTTATTTAACCAAGATTTTAATGTGTCAATAAACCAGATGTAAATAAGAGTCCGTGCTACAGTTATGTTTACTTCTACAAGATAATTAAAAGTCGGATCACGACTTTAAAGGTTAACACACTGCAAGAAAAGTTCTGAATACGTTTATGCTAAGTGATGTGACTGCTACTGTAAGGTATCTTTTGGAATTCAAACCGTTTCCATTTTCGATCAGCGATATTTCTTTATCACTAGAACTGAAGCTTCAAGTTCAGTTATTTTTCATTATATATTGACTGCTTTACATGTCTACTTTCTTAGATTAAATATTCTATTCTACCGAGAACTACATGTTTTAGAAGTTAATGACTCAATTTAGTTGAGAAATACATCGTTCATCTTCAGTGTTCCAAAACACGTTAATGCTTAATTTTTAGGAGCACTTGCGATATTAAATTAAATCCCACTTTTCCTAAATATATAAAAATGTATTTCAGTACCTCGTAATTTTTAAACGCGTCACTTTCTACTGAATCGGTGTATTCAAACATTTTAGAATTTCTTCTCTTTGAATCCTTCGTAAACAACTCAAGCCTTTTTAACGAAAAGTCTACTCCTTGTACGAATTAAACTTTGTTTTTTTTTTAGAATGGAGACAGAAATCTTACTTTTAAACGAGATTACTTTGAGAGATGACGAACAAATTAGTAAACAAACTTACGAATTCGAATGTTTGATTTGTTAATCACTTTAAAGGTAAAAGAGAATTTTTTTTTACTTATCTATGTTAGTCACTTTAAACTTGGAAGATTTGCTAATTAAAAGAAATGCTCTTCTCTGAGAAATTTTATGTCGTTCTTTAGTCACACCCGTCCGACGTTAAAAATTCAAGCGAAACCCTGTTTTTCGAGATTTATTTCTGAATTAAATTATCATTTTCGCTTTTAAGGAGATTCCCTCGGAATAAATAATGGATGTTTCGGCGAAACTTTTTTTGGAGGAATGGAATCATCAGAGTAATTCATGGGATTTTTTTAGGTGTGCCTTTATGAGGCTTATTTCCAATTTCGTAAGTAAGTAATACATAAAAATCAAATACAGCACTCTCATTCTGGCATGACGAAAATGGAACTTCGCCCCTCAATAGGTGATTTTAGGTGAAATATATTCGAATGGAATTAGAAGATATAAATCTCCTGCAAAAGTCATAAAAACCATGAATCATGGCATAAGCTATTTTTCTAAAAGAAATCGGCTATTTCATTTGATTTTGATTGAATAAAAAAAGTCCAAATGTTTTAAGATATTTTCGACACACCTAAAATTTAGAGCACTCGTTTTCTTCTAAGGAGGAAACTATCACATCTAGTTAATTTACTATTCCGGTTTACCCTACGGATTAGTCAATTTGTGAATAACTGTATTCAACCAAACTTGCAAGAGAAAATAATTAAAAAGAAGGTGGTAAACTTTGCTTCGTTTACCTTTTTCGTAGATTTATTGATTCAGTTTTTAAAGATGTTTTGTTGCCCTGGTTTTTGTGCTAAATTGATTTCGCATTATTGTATGTGTTGGAACTGGCTGGTATTTCAATCGATCTACGATTAACAATCAATCGTTCTCAAAATACAGTTAAAAAATGTGTCGACTGTGGTTCTAAAACGGGCTCTGATGTCCTTCCCTTTCAAGCGCGAATGACAGCATGAAAGATCCTCAAAAATTTTCTTTAAAATTTCCGAAAATTCTAGATACCAGTTCGTAGATCCCATCCAGTCAGGCAACAAATGGACCCTAAAGATTGCTTGGTAGTAACCCTATCGGATTCGCTCAGCTCATTGTTAACCTAAGAAGAACATATTTCCTTTGATGGTAGAAGAGCCCTAAAAGATACTTATACCTGTCTTCAAATGCCATCCGTCTGAATGAGGCAGATAAGCGTCTTTTTTTTACAAATGGAAAAGCTTTTGCCTTTGCAGACAACGCTAGCAGATGAAAGTCAAAATATACATCTCCGGCATACGGGTAGCCTTGGATCTACGTCAAGCCTTGCATCTACTTATAGTTATAGCGAGGCATCACCTATGTGTGGGAAAGATATTCCAAATGCGGAACTGTCTCCCGTTGACTGAAAAAGTGCCAAAGAACCATAGTCTATCACGTATCGCGGTACAAAATTGAGAGCCAAGAATATGACAAAGTAACAGATCCAAGTATCCCTGTATACTGGATATGTCTATTTTGGCTTTAAACTCCGCCTTTTAGGTACGCTCTATGCAGTTTGTCGACACAAGCAGATATGACACATCAGGAATGATTTAATGATCCTGCATATTACTTTGTCACACACACACACACACACACACATATATATATATATATATATATATATATATATATATATATATATATATATATATATATATATATATATATATATATATATATATATATATATATATATATATATATATATATATATATATACAGAGATAGTGAGAGAGAAATACAGATATATATGATATCATATGATTCCATTTTTCAAGCTCTTTCATTTCAAACAACTGGGTTTCAATATTGTTTTATTTAATTTATTTTTCACCCTTCCTCTGAAACGGTCCCTCCAATAATATACAATTCATTCTCCTATTTCACAGAAATCGAAAATCTCTGTTCAGCATCTCACGGACGATTCGAATCCCTAGAGCTTTCGATTCGCAGCTAGGGCGCAGTGTTTCCTCTGGGGTGTTCCTACATTCTCCAAAGGCTTTCGATGTCCCGAAAGATATTATATAGAGGCGAAACAAGGAATTCATTTTCACGAGGAGAACACTCTGTAAAAATGAAATGCTGTTTTAGGTATATTGCAAAAATTGGTGAATATCAAAAAGGGTAAGAAAGCATGTTTAAGATACAAAAGTAGGATACACAAAACAGATCAATTAGCTACCCAGAAACATTACACCTTATTGGTTATAAAATAACCTTAAAACAATGGATGCATCCGTGTGTTGGAGCAAGCAAGGAAGATAGAGCATTGGCCTTTAACATACATTTATTTAATAATTCACAAAATTCAATTAAAGTGTAATTGCTACTAGCACGATATTCTCTTTCATATTAACATTTTACATGCGAGAACTCAGAAGCAGAGGCAAACTGGTCTAAGTAATATGGTCAAAGTAATGATTTTTAGAGTCTATGGGGAGGCACTTACTACAGCTGAAGTATGCAGCGATGAAAGATGGCATCGACGACAGGAATCCAAAATCACGTCATATACAGGATCATCTTGGCGGGTTACTGGCACTTCTCCTAGACTCTGAGGCAGTCGAGACTCTATGATCTGAGCTCTAAGAAAAAAGTCTGAGATAAATCTGGACCTCCTCTCCTTTTTTCTTTCTTACTTGGAGGAGCTGTTGTCCGTTTACGGGGGGGGGCATTCTGGCCATCCCCTCATTTTCATTGCGCAGTGGGCTGTTTTTCTCTCAGTAGTTCCTGCCCCAATTGGTTCCTAATTATACTTCCCCTGTCCATAGTCTACGAAGAACCTCCCCATCATAATTTTCATTTGCAATACCCCTTTGACCCTTATCATCTGAAGGTTTTACTGTGGGCCATAAAATAACGACCATCTATCTTGCAATATTTATAGACTTTAGATCGCTATCAATGGCCATACCGACAGCTATTCTTCTATTTCCACCTGGTATACAAGCCCCTATTTAGCCCTGCCTCTGCAGCCTTTACAATAGATTTGTTCTTGACCACACACCGTGGGGAATTATACCATTCCGCTTCTACACACCTGAAACAGGTAGCTTTTTTGACCTGAAGCAACATTTCATTTTTACACCATATGCTCTCTTTGTTGCCTGATTGCGATAGTTTTGTTTATTTTTTAAGCTAGGAAATAAATTTGAATTGAGGTATGCTTTGCGAACACTTTCATTTTGATCACTGTCTTACTCAGTCTGTAACCGCATGGCAGTAGGTTAACTTAGTGAGATTTGTACATATACAATTACGATTCGTTAGAGTGGCTTCACGTTACACGTATCTAAAGTAGTCAAAATATTTAGTATAAATGCATATAAATATACTTATAATCCCCATATATATATATATATATATATTCTAAAAAGAAGTAACTCCCACTGCCGCTGTCAAAATCTTGTCACGCTATCTCCTCCGAAACCGCTGGGGGTATGGGGTTGAGAGCGATAATAATGGATGCAGAAAAATTGGGAGACCAAAGTTAGACATGTCTCATCTTCGTCGGACTTTAATTTTTTTTAATGTTTTGTGGGAAAATATTGACTTTTTTATCTTCAGATTACGATAACTCGCCAAAATATGATCGTTGAATTTTGATCTTTTTGCATTCTAAGACTACAGACATTTCTCTTTCAAACTAGACCTCATTTGTTTAAAAATATTATAAAACAGACTAATATTTTCATCAAAAAATGAAACACAGTTTTTCAAGAAATATCGTCCCCTATGTGGATATAATATCGATGCTCCTCGAGTTTTTATCTTACAAAGAAAATATTTACATCATCTGGAATTTGAAAGCTTTCTTATTCATATAAACTTCATTTCAAGTCTATATATTAAATTTTCGATTTTTAATTGAATTTTAAAGCTGATAATTCAACAGTTCTGAAACGCCCTTCGCATTAAGGGTGACAACAGTAAATGGATGGAAGCTGTTACATTGCCCGAGAATCACCCCTATGTATCTTTATATTAGCCATAACAGAGGAGCGAACGTAGCGAGCATAGGGGCGAAGCCCCTAGTATATATATATATGTATATCTATATATATATATATATATATATATATATATATAGGGTAACTCTAGGATAGATGGCCATAGTTTTTAAAGATTTAAATAAAAATTCTTAGAATGCAAACACAAGAAATATTTATGCATATTTAAAATTCTTATACATATACTCATCATATTTTGGGAAAAAAATAATTAAACATTGAGAACAAAAAGTGGGAAACATAGTTTGAAATTAAAATGCCAGATGGCCATCTCTCCTTCAAGCCGAGGACAGATGGCCATCCAATACAAGAAAGAAAAAGTGAAGTTAAAATAGCAAAAAACAACACATTTCATATAGTTAATCATGAAAAACATATAGCAATTTGTAAAGATGCAATTATATCACGGAGAAGGGGTGAATAAAATTCGAATAAACAACATTTGAAGTATAATTTCAACCCTTCACTTTTCGTAAAATTTTACAACATTTTTGGCAAAGGTCTTGATAGTTAGTAAACGTTTCATGGTACTACTTCAGGCACCTTATACATTTTATCCAATCATCCTTTATGGTTGTGATATTGTATTCTTCTCCACAACCAACACAGTGATCCTCATCAAACTCTATTCCCTCAGAATCTGTAGAATCTGATAATTTCAAATGTATTTCATCTTCTGTAGTTTGAAGTAGGCATCTATCTCTTCACGATTCATGACTTCACTTCTCGCAAGCGACGCACCTTCAGCTTTTCTGATTGATATATCAGAATGACGACTTAGGAATAGACTTATACAAACATACCCAGTCTTTTCACTTGTATCATTAAAACGATGCTTTATATCCAGTTTTTTTGGCAAATTCAAAAGCGAGAATTTTCACATCATCTCGAGTAAATGGGAATCCTTGTTTTTGCATTCGTTTAATGTGTTTTACTAATATTTCTTCGTTTTGTTTTCTAAACATCGGACAAGGACCCATGCTGCCTTCATTGGAATCATTGGTCTTCAATCGGCTTTCTTATGTATTTATTCGGCATCTTGAAAAACTGGAAAAAAAAAACATCGTTCGACATATTATATTATTATTACTATTGAAATATTCATATTAGTTAAAATTGAAACAATTATATCCATTAATATAATTATAAACATAAAAGTTATATAGTTATTTTAAATATAATTATATTTAGTTAAAATCCTCACTCCGTATAATTTTGAAATATTGATTAAAGGTGGTCATCTCTCCTCGATTTTATGTGGCCATCTATCCTGAAATTTAAGGACAGATGGCCACCCAATTTAAAGCGTCACTCCGCCATTGTACGTCTTTTTTTAGGCTTAGAAGCAAAGATTGGATTACATAGTGCCTTAAAAGTCCGTAAAGTAAAATAAAATGTAATGTACTTATGGCAAAACATTCAGATACCTAACTCAACAAAAATATTCAACCACTAAATTAAATGAACATTAAAATTTCACTTACTTTTTATAATCGAAAAACACATCTGTACCTCGCAATGAAGGAACTCTTAGAACATTTCCTAAGAAAAAAATTTAAACTGAGTTCTATGATCAAGTTTTGGAGATATTTAGATTGGCCATCTCTCCACTATGGCCATCTATCCTAGAGTTACCCTATATATATATACATATATCAGTTTTAAAAAAATCTCGAATGAGGTAGAAAAAAAGATTAGCTCGTGTTTCTTCGAAAGCTTTCTGAATAGTTTCGCCCTTTTCCTTGAGTAACACTCCATTATTAAACGGGAAACTTTATAATGGAAAGTTTATCAAAAAAAAACTTTAAAAAACTGTTTTGGGTTGTGTTTTGTCCCTGTCTCGCTGTTTCTCATATATGATGGCCTCATATGATGGTAGGTAATTATATATACATATTTATTATTTATGAAATTAAGATAGTGAATTTGGGATAAAAGTGTCTTTAAACTTTTCAGCTATCGTTGTATCCTATTAATATACTTTTATATTTATTTATTTGATTGAAGTGAATGTGATATACACAAGATTGTCCGAAATAATGGAAATTCCTTGCAAAAGCCCGAATTTCGCTCCTAATATGGTGTTGAGATACATTTGGCGTTTAAAACCGCTCGAATTCTCCTTGGAATAGACGCATACAAGTTCTGAATGGATGTAAGTGGTATGTTACTCATTATTGAATAGGAAACTGCTTCAGTTCCTTGAGGGATCTTGGAGGAGGATAACGAGATCTCATTTAGTTTTCCAATTACAGACCACAGTGGCTGGATGATGTTTAAATATACTGTTTGTTCAGGCCAGGGTAGTTCTCCAGCTTCACCATTATGTTCCAGCTTTGAGAATAGGGACCCTATCATTATGAAAGTTGTAATCTTCTATAGGAAACACATTGTTTGCGACACTGAATGAACATTCTCTCCCCAAATTATTAAATAGTCCCTTCTAGATATTAAGGTGATAATGAGATCTTCTGAAAACCCCAATATGACCACTCAAATCATTATGGAACCTCGACTATGCTTTTACTGTTGGATGGTTTGGTTTGGTTTATTTTGGAGCGCTACGGTCAACATTTTGGTACACGAGGGCTAATTAGACTGGGACCTACAGTTTAAAGCCAAATCCGAACGGTTACAAACATCCATGCCAACAGAGGGACCCGAACCCACAGGACCTGAAACGAATACCAGCGCCCTAGTTAATCGGCCATCACCTGGCCGTTTTGCTGTTGGAAGGAGAGAGTTTGAGTTGTAAGCTTCTGTCGGCGATCTCCCTACACAAAGAATTCCCCAGGGGGGGGGGGGAAGTGTAAAGGTTGATTCATTTGATAACAATACATGTTTCAATTGACCACCATTCTATGTTTTATGTTCCTGGCATCCCTGTTGTCTACGTTTTGCATTCATCAGTGACACAGGGAATTTTTGAATAGCGGCTCTGGTGTGAATATTTTGCTTATATAGTTTCCATATCACTGTATGATTCAAGACTGGGTACTGTACATGCATATTAAGCACATCAGTCACTTTTGTCCTAGTGGTATTTCTGTTTGAGGCAAAAATCGCCTTTAACGTCCATCTATCTCTGTCAGTGAGTTTCATTTTCCTTCCACCACTTTGCCTCGCAGACATTGATGTACCACGAAAGTTGTACCCTATCATGAAATTAGACACAGTAGTACCTCTCGATACTCTCAAAATCTTTGCAATTGAGATTGCCGAAACACCAAATAGGAGTGAACATATAATCTGCACTTTTGGGAAGTCTGAAAGGTTGTTTATTTTGTCTCTAACTAGAGCTAATCTTTGCAAAGCACAGCTTAAAATGCAATCAATCACAGCCTTGAGAACATAAACTAACTGATTTCACAAAAAAAGTGGTGGCTATTTGGGCAATTAGTTCTTTCATCAGCATCAACGAAATTCACTTTTTTTAAGCGTAGTGTTTCCATTATTTTGGACAACACCTGTATATTGTTTATTGCATGAAAGGATTTTTACAAATGCTTTATTGTGGTCTATGGTATGAATGTAGAATAACAGGTTTATTAATCTGTTCATTCTGTTCCAAAATTGAGAAAGCACGAAGATGAAAATAAGCGCTATTCATAATTTCTTAATCATTTTTTTTGCACAAATTATGGTCCTCACCCCAACGTTTATCATGGCCCTTTGATTCTAATTCTAATAAAGAATTCGCGAGAAACGAGTGTCTGCGAGCACAAGACGGCAAGCGTCCGACAAGAAATATGAAAGCGCAAATTGTTTGCCCGAAAGAAAGTTCGCGGTAATTACAACAAAGGAAACTGTCGCAAGAAATATGAATTCTTGGGTCATTACAAAGTTAATTAAAGCTAATTATTGCAGAAAAAAGTTATTTTGTTTAAGTCTGCGAGAGATGAGCGACAATATTTATTGCTATTGTTTTGTGCAGAAAGAATGTTCGGATACACAATTTTTTTTAAACTTTTAATTCAAATCACTCAATACCTATTTCTTAACAGTACCTGTTACTATAGTTATACGGTTTGAGAGACCCGAGATGGCCTAGTGGTAGCGCGTTGGGCTTAGAACTCAGGGTGCTCAATTCGAACCCCGACGATGCCATTAAATACCTTCGTGTCTAGACCGGATACACTGTAAAAATTGAATGCTTCTTCGGGTCAAAAAAGCTACCTGTTTCAGGGTGTAATGTTTCTGGGTAGCGAATTTACCTGCTTTAGGTATCCCATTTTGGTATCTTAAACATGCTTTCGTGCCATTCTAGTTCCTTTTTTATAATATACCTAAAACTGTATTTCATTTTTACAGCGTATGGACACGTTAAATCCGTAGACCGTAAATTCCTTTTATGAAATTACATAGGGTGGGGAAGTTACGATCAGAAATGGAAGTAGACCATTCGTGATCATTTAGGATTGTTTGCTACTAGGATTTTTTCAATTCATGTTGGTCAATAAAAAGAAGATAATGTAACAGCATCTTTCATTAGAAGAAACATGAAGTATTGGGCCCCAAGCAGACTAATAGGGCTTGGTTCGAGTCCCAAAAGTCCCAAAAGTGTTCTTGTGTCTACGCCGTGCACGTTAAATCTGTAGGCGGTAAATTCCTTCCGTGAGGTTTGTAGGGGTGGAAGGAGGTTAAGAGCATCCCCCTTGATCTTTCCTTTCAGGGGGGCTCGGTGAAAATTTTTGTAGCGCCATGACATAAATTGAACACAGACTCTTGTGGTGCCTAAAAGCAAGTGCTAAAACCGGAGCTGCGCCCATTCAGCACGAGAACAAGCGAAAGAATACAGCATTCTTCTATTTCAATAAGATTGTACTATCCCCTTCAGTCCAATAGATTTCACAGTGAATGAATGTTTCAAAATTGTCTGGAATGGTTTTTTCACTCAACTCTTCATTGGTTAAATGAGTGAATAATCTTCAAATAAGGATTTAATGCTTTATGAAGGCTTTTTAATATCTTAATAACTAGATCAATTACCTAATGCTCAGTAAGCAGCTTAAAATTTACCCAAAGCCGATTAAGCCTCCTGTTCGTTGTACTGAGCAATAAAAGTGAATTATTCTCCCGCTTAATTTTGTAAGCCGTTTGAGAAAAGTTAATTTATTAATTTTACAAAAACTGATAATTTTTGTATCCCATTTGAAAACCTGATGTACCACTTTTGCCACTGAATATTTGAAAACTTAGTTTAAAAAAACTTTGTTTTTTTAAGGGAGCTTAGGGCAGAAAGTTTTTTCTACTTATGCTCAAATGTAATGATAATTGTTTCCTCAGGTATGTCTTTATATATCGATGAGAAATAATTTGATGGTTTGCAATCTTGATCTAGAAAAAGTATTACAAAATCAAAAAATTATGCATGTTTACTTCATTCATATTAGTTAGGAGAGGTTATATTTTTTAAAAAAAATTACAATTTAAAATTTAATGCATGTCAATTTTTTATGAATGTTCAAACTAATGGCTCTGTTTATAAATTTTCCCTTTTATGCATACAAAAGATTTCAAAGTAACAGCTCTTCAAATTGTATTAAAAAACAAGTTTTATAAAAACTTTAAACATAATCATAAAATTTACGAGCCATTTTTGCTTCAGATAAATTTTTGTAAGGTAATTTTTTTATGTATTAAAAAACAAGTTTTATATAAACTTTAAACGTCAACAAAGCATTTACGATCCATTTTTGCTTCGGGTAAATTTTTGCGTCTGGTACTCTTCCTCATAATTTGTTCTCTAAATCTGAAATTTCGAACATCGCTTCATGAAAATATAACTAAAGGAAAATTTTCGTTCTGTGCTAAATAGACTTAAAGCAGAGATATAAAGCAGTGTGGATAGGCCGTGATTTTCCATTAGGCCCGGTAGGCCTGGACCTAAGGGCCCCAAAATAATTTATTTTAAAAGAAAAGAAACAAAAAATTCCCAATTCAAATTTTTTTATTTTACCTTTTTTAATAGCAATTTTTTTATATATCCTTTCAAATTTGATTGATTGGTTCATCATATGTATAGTTCATATGTATATTATAGTGTATATAAGGGATTAATAAGTTTTTCTGGTTGCATTGTATTGGTGTTTTAATCAGAGCCTGACTAAGGCAGGGGCATACGGGGCAGTTGCCCCGGGCCCCCACATCAGAGGGGGGCCCCCAAATCGAATAGAAAGTTTAGTAATAAGTATTAAGTTCTTCATTACTGAAGTAGTGAAGCAGAGGGGGGCCCCCAAAGAAGTTTTTGCCCCGGGCCCCAATTAGGCTAAGTCGGGCCCTGGTTTTAATGATGTTAATATGTTGTATTGCTTTTTGTTATTTGATAATGTTCTAGGCTTCTACGCTTCAAATAGCCAATTCTTGGTAAAATGATACTTTCACAATGATTCATGATTTTTTTTTTTTTTGGTGTGTGTGTGTGTCAATTTTGGAAATTTTACGACCACATCAGTGTTAGGGGATCCCCATCCCAAGTTGTTCCTATAGTCCGGAATTTTCTAAATCGGGCCCTGAGTGTGGACGTAGACAATACAATATAAAATTGTTGCATTTATCTGTATTACCATCGTTAAAACAAGCATTTTAAGCTATTTGATTCTAAGATCTCTATAGGGAGATTTTAAGCATGTAAAATAACTTTTAATAATAAACTCCTTTTTTCTAGAATTTAAGTCTTGAACTCCCTTAAGTAGATTTAGTTAAAAACCATTAACGTCTAAATATAGCTTCCAAAATAAAAATTTGTGAGAAAAACTGTATTTTGTAAGAAAAAAATTTATGTTCGTTAAAATATCCACCTAAAAACCACGACGGCCATTTACGAGGCACGGTGTAATAGAAAGAAAATTTCACCCTCCTAAACAGGAGACCGTCATAAATAATTTTTCCACATTTAAGCTTGAAGAGAGTATATCGATAACCTATATTTTTCCCTGCATTTTCAATTTTGGAAAAGCCTTCTTTCCACTCTTTTAGAAGTCAATTTTAACGCTTGACGGACCTCCTCGATTCGCGCACGTTTTTCTTTTCAGCGAAGGATGCTGTGTCAAATTAAAAGTGCACACTGTTTTGATAGAAGCGGTGTATAAAATAAAGATGATGGGAAATTTATTTGTTTTGGCATTCATTTAAAAGTTCTTGGGGAAAATTACCAAAGACGTTGTAACAAATTTTACGAGAAGATAAAGTTCCTAGCTCGTAACTATTGATTTTTATGAGGACGCAAAATCCTCAAAAATAATTCTTATTTCCTTGGCATAGTGTATACAATAGAGCTTTCAAAATAAAATAACCGTTAACTGTGTGTTTCCATTGCCTGTTTACATTGCCGCCTGCTGTACATCTGTATTTTAAGCATGTTTAGCTCGATAGGGAATTTTAAAAAGATTTTTCTAAAATTTGCTCATTTTGTAAAATTTGTGAAACTTTGTTCAGCGTTTCTTTGTTTTATTTTCATTAAATCATAGACAGGATTTTGGGTTTAGATTATAAATTTTGAAAATATTTTCCCCGTAGCAAAATTCACACCGAATATGTTTCATCACACTCTTTGAACTGCTAAAAAAATTTTGTAATTGAATTTTTAGACATGCCGAAAACAGATTATTTTGAAACCTTTACCATAACTTTCATTTTGAAAAATCTTGTTGACTCCTATCTTCAAATCTCTTGCTTAGTTAATGATTCTAAATTGCTTAACTTAGCCATTTCAACTTGTTCGTAAATGGAAGTTCCTAAGAACAGGAGATATGCTCCTTTTTAAAAATTTTGCGTTTACATTTGATTATGTTTGGTCATTTCAACTAAGTCATTTACTCTTTCTAAACTTTAAATAATTTTTCTTAAAGAAAGTAACTTTTATCTTTAAATCTCTTTTGTTAATAAATTTCTCTAAATCTCTAAAATCTTAACATAACCATTTCGACTAAGCAATAACTTCACAAATTTTGAGTATAAGACGTTCTATTTTTTTCCTTAATCTTCGACTACGCTTTGATCAAGTTTTGTCATTTTCAACTTAGATTCCTTATCTTTACTAATAAATCGTGTCTTAATAACTGTTATCTTCAAATCGCTTGACTCTTAAAGGAGTAGTTTCCACTTGTTCATCAATGTAACTGTACAAATTTAGGACACTTTTTTAAATCTTACGCTGCCTTTTATCAAGTCCGGTCGTTTTACACTGAGTAATTTATTTTAATCTTTTAATCTCTTTTATTAAAGAAGGTATGGTGATTCTCCCCAGCTAATGACTTATATTTATCAATAACTCGTGTATCCAGCAACTCGTGTGTCTTTACGTCTCTTACCTTTATACCTGTATCTTTAAACGTCTCATCTTTATTAGCAACTCTAATCTTTAAGTCTCGTGACTTTTAAATTTTCCATTTCAGTATTATGGAACTCCGCGGATTTACCCAACAAAATATGCCCGTTTTCAAAATGATTCGACTGCTCAACGTGCAAAGTCGTCCATTTTCAATTAGAAAGGCCTGTAGAAAGCAGTACCTTTCCTAAATTAGAGCCCCGTAGTAGTTTGAAACTGCAATTTAAGAACCTGCCCTTGTATTCATTTGAGTTTTCGAAGCCCGTGTTACCTAAACAATTAATTTAATTTTAAACTTCAAACATCTTCCGCTAGTCGTTAGCGTTCGGCTCTACAAAACTGGAGCCTGTTTCCAAAATCTATTTCGTTTTACTTCGGGACATGATTCCAAACTGCGACAAGACCCCCCAGTTTCTACTTTGCGATCGCGGACAGTGTTGTTAACGGTGGAGAACCCAAGAGCACCCCCCCATAATCGAATGAACCTCGTTGCCCGTAAAACTCATTTGCGACAGCGCGACGCCGAAAACTGGCGATGTCACGTCTGTAAAGTAATCCAGTCGCACCTCGAAATGGTCAACGAAGTCATGCAGTGAAAATGAACACTCGAGGAAACATTTGCCGTTTTAACTCCCAAGTGGCCATGAATGCATTTCCGCCGCCAAAGAAGTTTTCTTTTCATTAATATACTAAGTTTGCAATTTGTTTGTAAAACATATTTAAATGCATTCGATGAGTCAATAACTTGCATTTTTATTTTGTCAATTGGCTGAGATAGATTTTTTTCTCCTCCAGTAACAATGAAAAAGTTCGGTAAGGCGCCCTAAAAAGCGAAATAAATTATTCAAAATAATGCTTGACTCTGTGGTGCGTTCATTTCTCAAAATTTATTTCTCATGAAAAGATGCATAAAAAAGTTAGAAATATTTTGAACTTCTTTATAAAAACCGTTTAGCATGGGGAAAAATGTGACTTACAGGATTGCAAAAATTTGTTTATAAATGAACTTAAAAATGCATAAAATTCAAAAACTGCGAGTTTGACTTTAAAATGCAGCAAAAACGAACGACAGCATCACTGTGTCTGCAATATATTCCGAAATGAGCAAAAAAAATTATCTTCACACTCTTTGAACTGCTAAAATGTCTTTTATTTAAATTTTTAGAAATTTAAATACAAGAAATGGTGAAAAAAGGTTGTTTTGAAACCTTTGCTATTGAACAAAACAGATTTCAAACATTATATTGTTATGCCACGTAATTGTTAGTTCAAGTAGCTCAAGTTCTTACCCTGTACCTCTGAATAAATGACCTCAAACTTTAAATATGCCAGAAGAGTGTTTGGTTGCTCAAAGTCTCGTAAATTCACTTATAGAAACTTTTAACTGGGAGATTTTTAAATGAGAAATCTAACCGATGAACACGTATTTAGAAGCGAAGAATTTCAGTTATTAGTCCTCGAGGATGATCACCCAAACTGCACTCGATGGCAGCAATGGAAACTGTATGTAAAATATGCAACAATAAAAACTATATGTTAAATATGCAATAATAAAAACTTTATATAAGCTGTATGCACCTGAAGCAAGTGAGCGCTGCCTTTTGCCATTTATTAGTTGTACACGAGAAAATTATAATAGAAAAAGTCTCTTTCGAAACGCCCTTTCTCTAGACAGTTCTAACGCTTTTTCCCATTTTCAGTAAATATTCCTCATTTCTTCAATAATCAGAATATTGTTCTGTTTTCATAAATTCTTGCCCCAATCTATGCTAATATTGAAACAAACCTTGCGTACTATTGACATTTTTAAAAAAATTCCTCATAGTAAAAACATCCGCATGTTTTTAAAATTATGCACAAAGGTATAACTAAATTTTTTAATAAATTTTAGTATAAATAAATGTACTCTAGGATAAAGCAAAAAAATTATGTCTGAAAATGCTGTTTAAAAAAAGGTCCCAAAATTTTCACAATAGTTTTTAGCTAATGAAGAAAAGGTTGCTTTAAAAGAAAAATTCACAAAATTCGCATTAGAAAGGAAACCTTTAAGACCTACCAATAGTATTAATCCCCTAGCGTACTAAGGACATTCAAAGCACAGTGTTTTCGCATAGTAGAGACATCCATATATCTTTAAAACAATGTATAAAGTTTTAATTAAGTTTATTTTAATAATTTGTAGTATAAATAAACATATTCTAGGATAAAGAAAAAGAAAATTATGTCTGAAAATGCTCCTTAAAGAAAGGTCCCAAATTTTCACAATAGTTTTTAGCTCATTAAGAAAAGGTCGGTTTTAAAAAAATGCACAAATTTCACATCAGAAAGGAAACTTTTAAAATATACTGATAGTATTAATAACCTAGCGTATTAAAAACATTCAAAGAACACTGTTTCAGCATAGTAGAGACATCCACATATTTTTAAAACAATGTATAAAGTTATAATTAAATTTATTTTAATAATTTTTAGTATAAATAAACATATTCTAGGATAAAGAAAAAGAAAATTATGTCTGAAAATGCTCTTTAAAGAAAGGACCCAAAATTTTCACAATAGTTTTTAGCTCATGAAGAAAAGGTCGATTTTTAAAAAAGGCACAAATTTCGCATCAGAAAGGAAACTTTTAAAATATACTGATAGTATTAATAACCTAGCATATTAAAAACATTCAAAGAACACTGTTTACGCATAGTAGAGACATCCATATATCTTTAAAACAATGTATAAAGTTATAATTAAACTTATTTTAATAATTTCTAGTATAAATAAACATATTCTAGGATAAAGAATAAGGAAATTATGTCTAATAAGGCTCTTTAAAAAAAGGTCCCAAAAATTTTCACAATAGTTTTATGCTCATGAAGAAAAAGTCGGTTTTTAAAAAATGCACAAATTTCGCATCAGAAAGGAAACTTTTAAAATATGCTGATAGTATTAATTACCTAGCGTATTAAAAACATTCAAAAAATACTGTTTCCGCATAGTAGAGACATCCACATATTTTAAAACAATGTATAAAGTTATAAAATTTATTTTAATAATTTCTAGTATAAATAAACATATTCTAGGATAAAGAATAAGAAAATTATGTCTGAAAAGGCTCTTTAAAAAAGGGTCCCAAAAATTTTCACAATAGTTTTTAGGTTATGGAGAAAAGGGTCAGTTTAGAAAAAATACACAAAATTCGCATCAGAAAGGAAACCTTTAAGACCTACCAATAGTATTAATAACCTAGCGTACTAAGGACATTCAAAGCACAGTGTTTTCGCATAGTAGAGACATCTATATATTTTTAAAACAATGTATAAAGTTATAATTAAATTTATTTTAATAATTTCTAGTATAAATAAACATATTCTAGGATAAAGAAAAAAAATATTTCTGAAAATGCTTTTTAAAAAAGGTCACAAAATTTCCACAACAGTTTTTAGCTCATGAAGAAAAGGTCGGTTTAAAAAAAAATACTCAAAATTCGCATCAAAAAAGGCAAACCTTTAAAATAGGGATTGCAGAAACGGGTACCCGGGGGAAATTATTGGAACCGAAAAACCCCGTTCCAATAGTTGTAGAACAGGGTATTCGAAAGTATTAAATATTAGGTCTGAAAAAACAACATTTTAATGGGGATAAACAGTTTTACCATGCTTCAGAATTTATAACTATCTAGATCTTTGGAACCATATTACTTAAGCGCCTCCACAGTATTTTTTACATCCCCCGAAACCATCTTAGAAATCAATTCCTTTCTGCTGTCAAAAAAATTGCCATAGAATGTCATTTCCTTTTATTTAATTTCATGTATAATTTTTTTCATATAAAAGTTTCAAAAGAAATTTGACTTAATGGCATTTATCAACAGCAAAAATAGATCGCATTTTATTTAAGATTATGCAATTTTGTCTACGACAAATTTCTCATCTGGTATTAATTTAAAAATAAAAACCTGAAATCTTCACAGAAAATTTGATCGTTTCGGGATTTAGAACCTATCTATTTATATAAAACAGTTCCGTAACTGACTGACTGACATATAACGCACAGACCAAACCGCTGGACCTAAACGGCTGAAATTTTGCATGGCGATTCTTCTTATAGTGTAAGTGTGCACTAAGAAAGATTTTTGAAAAACTCTTCTTAGATTTTTAAAAATTAAATTAAGCTGCTATTGTAACTTTTTATAAATTTGTATTTGAAATAATAATCTGAGGGTTATAAAATTTATTTCACGGGAAAGATCATAAAAATTCCTTTAAAATGAAATCCTTTTTCAAATCTTTACTTCCCTTTTCTGATTTTTGGTGAATTTTGAAAATAAATTTTTATAATTTAATTTATTAATGACTGATCAAGTGGTTTCTTTTCTTTTTGTGATACTTTAAATTAATTTTACGTCACGTGCATAACAACGAAATAAATTGACAATAAAATATTAAAATGTGGTAAAAGATAAAATTTAACCACTAGACTAATTGAGATAGAAGATTTTAAATGATTTAATTCAAATTTGTATGTTTTATGGATATTAAACACACAAATTAATTGCATACATTGACCGTTGTATTTAATTTAAATATTTTCTTCTACATTATTCTGTCTATAAAAATATCCGTTACGATTCTTTTATAAATATTTTTTTGTTTTTTTGGCATTAATTGCATACATTGACCATTGTGTTTATTATAAATATTATTTTTTTTGCATTTTTTGACACTAAATGCATACATTGCCCGTTGTATTTAATTTGAATGTACTGGGTAGTCAGCTGGTTTCCTTATATTGACTTAAAGTGACGAGGGACATTCATTTTTTTAAAATTTTCGATATTTTACTCTATATACAAAATGAGAATAATTAATATTCTTTTTTACTGCATTAAAGGCACTTAAAAATCACAAATAAGTATTTTGTGGAAGAGTAGGATTGTGTTTCAAAAAATTCTTCAAAAGAGCTAGAATTTCTCAATATGCTCGATGTCCATTAATTTCCTTCTTATTGTTCCCAAATTTCTCCGGATTGTTCATTGAAGTGTTTGTATCAAAAGTGTACATCGTAATTTGAAACCACAAATATTTTTCAAATTTATAGACCATAAAACAAAGTAAAAGCATGCAAAAACATAAAATAATAACAGGCATATTCATAAAAATATATATTTAGGGCTTTAGATTTATTACAAAAAAAAATTCAATGCACAATTATGTTTATATATATGGCAAACTTATATTTAAAAATTACGGTTTTTAAATGATAGGGAAATGCGCATGGAGCACTTTGAAATATTTTGCCATTTTTTGAAAAGTTTTTGAAAAACAGGCATTATTCTGCCAAAAAATCCTTATTTTTATTTCTAAGGGTCTTCAGTGTAGTCAAAAAGAATATTAACTATTCTCATACGCTGTAAATTTAAAAATTTAAAATTTAAAATTCGAGGTTGAATGTCCCTTGCCCTCTTAAAATAAAATAAATTAAAAAAGAAATATATATTTTTTACTTACGCTATAAACTAAAATTCTTTACATTATAAATAAATAAATTTTTTTCATTAATATTTAGGGAAATGTTTTGTGTGTTATGCATTATTCAAACCTGGTTCATACCCGGGAACCCGGCTCTTCAAAATTGCGAGAACTGAAACCCAGTTCTGGAATCCCCTCTTTAAAATGTCTTTCTCGACAACAGTTCTCCGTTTCACTTCAACTCTCCACTGACGGGGAAATGAATACATTCCCAAATAGGTGGTATTGCTGAATATAATTACACATCCGCTGTGATTTTCCCGAGCGCAGTTAATAATGGGAAGGAACAGAGTGCCCCGTTGTCTTCGCATGACGCATGGAACCCGAAAAGAATAAAGAATGTTCGTACCACTCGCAGATTAAAAGCCTCGCAGAAAAACAACTTTCTAGGAACTTTCCCTCGCGCAATCATTAGCCTTAATTAACTTTGTAATGACTCGCGAATACATATTTTCTCGGTAGACACGGAGGTGCAACAATTAAGTTTTATAATGACCTCAACTTTCTTTGCAACTTCAACTTCCATTTTTCTTCACGGGCGCACGGACGGAAATAAAAAAGAAAGAAAAAAAAATTCTGACGTTGTAAAGAAATGACTCTGGCATTCTTATTAGAATCATCACGTCGTTATAAATGTCGGGTTGAGTGAAATAATCGAGAAAAAATATCACTCGACAGTGAATTATGGCCCCTTTCGTTTGAAAATAAAAAAAATTTGTTTTTCAAATGTCGAGGTTGTATTGTTTCTTTGCGATAATAATTGTTTGCAAATGCAGAAGATATGCTACTATTGTGTATTCAACACAGCAGTGGTGAACCGGCTGGATTTTTAACAGCAAAAGTGGAGTGAGCTTTACCTTGGGATGTTTAAATGAGCCAAAATCTTCGATTTCGGAAAGACAACATCCTGTCTGCTAAATCTATATATTTCCCCACACACATACGCTCCTATCTCATTCTTTCCGTTTTATACTCAATATCTTCATTTTGTGCATTAAAATTAAATTTTCGGGGTTTAGGAGGACTTATAACTGACTGGACTGTCTGAGGCATATTACAAACTGGTTTATCTCAACAATTATAATAGCATGTAAATTACGTACCAAGAAATATTTAAAATATTTGAAATTAAATTTTCTAATTTTTTTAATGCAGTGAAAGTATCTTACTGTTTATCATTCTAATTTTCTGCTATTCTGCTTGGAATATTTTTAAAGCCGTTGATCTCACAAATCCCCACTCTCTATGTTAAGCTGTGAGGAATATGGTGACTTTTTAACTACACATAAACAAATACGTATGTTTGAATCCTGTCTTTTGCATCTCAGAAAATTTCTTAAAATGATGAGAGCGCGTTTTTCGAAATTTCTCTCAACGTTAACTTTTTCAAAAGAATATTTTATCATTTTCTTACGATGGACATCAACATTTAAGTGCCCTGATAAAAAAATCCAAAAACTAAACATTTCTAAGTTTAAAAACTACTCGTTTTAAATATAAGTTCCTACTTTCAAAAAATAATATTCAAAAGTTGACATTTGCTAATCAGTGATTAGAAAAGAAATTCGAGAGGAAAACTCCCTATAGCTTTACATGGGAACTGAACATTTTCGATGGAAACTGATACTTTTTAATGCTTGTTTTATCGGTGTAAAAAGTCACAAAATGTTTGTTATTTTTTTACTTTACAAATGCCAGTCATTCAGGCAATAAGCCATTATACCACTTGCTCTCCAATACTTCGAAACAAGGGACTTAAAATTCAAAAGTGCAAGGCACACATCAAGATCTAATGCAGTCATATATTGTTCCTGAATGGCACAAGACGCGGTCGGGTGAATCAGCCAGACCAATCCGGAAAATATGTGCCTGGAGACAGTCGTGGCCGGTCAAATGTCTAAAACATGCGGCCGCAGCCAAACGAGGGGAGTCAGGAATAAAAAGTTTAGTCGTGTCTAAGGACTAAAGCCGCAACGATTTAACTCTCATTGGAAGTGGTTGTTATAAAGGCACTCATGTATTATGTATAGATCACAATTCATGTCTTTATAACTCCCTCCAATCACTAAAAAGTACATCTACAATGTATAAGAATTATCGCCACTAAAGGCGATTCACGTCAAAAACTAGTAGCTGTTACCTTCCTGCGCATGCGTATGGCGTATTTTTGTATATTGGCGCAAGGCAAGGCGAACGGGTTTCTCTCCCTCCAAGACTGTAGTCAGATTCCCACTGAACAGGAACCGCGTAGGTCGCGTCCTGTTTGTCCGGTGCTGGAGTACGGAGGGCATGCCGAGGTGGAGTAGGCTTAGGTAAAAATAATGTCTCTAATCATTTTGTAACTGTTAATTTCTATTTTTTCATAAATAAATGTATAGTACTGCTCGTTACATTTGTAGTTCATGTTTGTATTTGTTGTCTTAATAGTTCATTTAATTTCCTCTTCTATGTTAAACCATGAACTTATTACTTTTGCAACACGTGGGTCGAGCAGTCGGTCAGTTAACCAGAATGCATATCTTTAATCTCCAACTTAACTATAAAGCTTATCATAGGTGTTACCTGAGACAGTTGAACCTGGATTATTGGAGTAATTAGTATACGTATATAATTTATAATATTATCTCTTCCATTCTCGCAATGTACATGTGCCACTATGCCACGTTAAATTAATTTACCACAGTGTAACAGTGGTAACGCCCATGTGTAAACTAAAACAGCACACGACAATCATTTGATGACGTATGGCTGCCTATTTTAGGGGTTCCCAAAGGATAGAATTTCAAGACTATTTTCCTGTGTTCTGTGCAATAAAACAATTATGTAATAACATTGTCTCTGAGCTTATGTTAAATACCAGTTAGACAGTTATTTTTGAATGAAGATTAAATTATGTATTTAGTCTGTTTAAAATAATATCCACCGCATTTACTTAAACCATCCCCCTTTTTTAAAAATTGCCACCTTTAGTTTTTAACTCTAGTACAGTGGACCTCAAACTTTTTAGGTCTACGCCTCCCCTTTCGATAATGTTGTTACCTTACGTCCCCCCCCTACGAGGCCTATAAACAAATATATATATATATATATATATGTATGTATGTATGTATATAAAACGTAAGTAACCCTAGAAAAATGAGTTTTCAAATTTTTTTTTTGTTTTGCTAACTGTTTGCGCCCACCCCCCTTAAATATCACTCCCGCTTCCCTAGGGAGGCGCCCACCCTCAGTTCACAACTACTACACAAACCGATCCAATTTTAATCTTTCGATCATTGGGATAGGTTAGAGCAGAGATTCTCAAAAGCTGACTCACCGGTGAGTTGCGAAAAATTCAACTATGGAAGTTCCTAATGGGGTTCACATATCGACTGAAAATTTTCTTTCTACAAAGTGTGTCATGGCTATTGAAAGTTTAAGAAACACTTATCCGGATCATTCACAAATACGCTTTTTAAAAATTTAATTCCAGTGGCCTTTAAAAAATGATAACTAAAACAAAAACTCATTCAATAGACATTAGCCTTTAGTCCTTTAAGACTACATTCTGTTCCACAGTAATGCGCTGCTATCGAGTTTCTACACCGACTAGTACACTTTAGTTCAGTTGTTCTCAATATGGGAAGGCGTGAGAGACATTCAGAGGGGGGAGGCACGGATGGTTAGCATAAAATATGTGTAGAATACACACACACACATATATACACTGAAGTGACACCGAATTAGGGATACCTACCTAGTAACGAGTTGGGCCTCCTCTGGCCTTGATAACGGCTGCCACACGACGAGGCATAGATTCAACAAGTTTCTGGAAACGTTCCACGGGAATGGCTTGACAAATATTGGCTAAAGCTGTCCATAATTCAGTAAAGTTCTTTGGTGCTGTGTGATGGCCTTTCACGCCTTGTTCCAAAACATCCCAAAGATGCTCAATAGGATTTAAGATTGGGCTTCTAGGAGGCCAATTCATGACAGAGAAGTCAGAGGAATGCTCAGCCAACCGGGACTTGTGAGAGGTACAGTTGTCTTGCTGGAAAACTCCATTACCGTGCGGATAACAGAACAGCATAAACGGATGGAGGTGATCATCCAGCAACTCTACGTACCGAATTGCATTGAGGGAGGTTGGTACACGCACCAAAGATCCCAAACTGTGCCACGAAAAAACACCCCAGACCATGATTGAGCCAGCATGCCCTTGTACAGTTCCAGCCAGGCATGCAGGATCCATGGCTTCATGAGCCTGACGCCATATTCTCAGCCTCCCGTCGGCGTTAAGTAGTCGGAATCGAGACTCATCACTCCATGCTACTCGTTTCCAGTCCTCTACACTCCAGTCTCTGTGCTCTCTTGCCCAGGCAAGACGTGCAGCCCGATGGCGAGTATAGAGCAATGGTACTCTCGTAGGTCGACGGCTCCCGAAACCCATACGGTGAAGCGAACGTTGCACAGTCCGTTTACTGACTGTACGACTGGCCCCGTTATTAAATTGGGTGGTAATTTGAGCTAATATTTGGCTTCGCTGGCTACGTACAATACGCCTGAGCCGTCTCTCTCCACGCACTGTCAAGGCTAATTGTCCTTTGCAGTTTGCCCGATCGCTAGTTTTTTTCCACCATCCATGTATTCTTGGTATACTCATGACACTGTCGACCTTGAAAATCCTAGCTGTCTGATGATTTCGGAAATTGAATGGCCCATGCATCGCGCACCTACGATTTGTCCGCGATCGAAGACGTATAAATCAGGCAGTTTACCCATACTGGCAATTCCAACAACTAATTCAGAACAACCATAGTACGCGCTATATATGCAGTTACCTCAGCGCCCTCACTTGCGCATACATGATGCGCAGCGCTACACAATTTGCATAGGCACTTCAGTATATATATATATATATATATATATATATATATATATATATATATATATATGTGTGTGTGTGTGTGTGTAAGTAAATATTTGTTTGCTAGGTTTACTTACTTTTTGGGGTTCTGGGAGGGAGGGCACAGGGGTCTGACATTCATCCAAAGGGCGGGGGGAGGGGGAATCTAGACAGAAAAAGATTGAGAACCATTGGTCTAGATGGTGATGCCTGTCACGTGCATACCGAAAGTCCGCAGCTTAGGTTAAAAGTGTCTGGAGCCATTTTCATTCTTAAAATATGGGAATCGTGCCCTGTTAAGAGCGCTACGACCTTCGGGCCCTCGAGGTAGGTCGGTTCCCCAGGTTTCACTCGGTGGCACAATTATTTGGTTGTCGTTTGAAGCGAAGGGATTTTTACCTTGTTATGAGTGCTGTAAGTAGCTTGATTTTATTAAACTTTGTTAGGATCTATCTACATTTATTTCTTGTATACCGCGTTTTAAATAGACACTGGTATGGTGCAGCACTGAATGACAAATAACTCTTGAGTTTTAGTGCCAGGTAACTTTAAAATATTACTGTATTAGTCATTTGACCCATAACAAAGACGTCATTCGTTTGTCAACACTGACGTCTGTGAGACAACACAAATTTTGCTCCCATGAATTCTATTGTGCGATGTTTCGTACATTGCTGTTCCGTTATTGTTGTTGTTGTCATGTCTAGGAATAGTGTGTACAAAAAAAATAGACTTTGCACGATTCATAGAAGAGGGATATCATTGCCTCGAAAGAGGTTTGACTTCTACCTGTTGGTCCACGGAAGGTATTTCATTTCCCTTCTACCGGGTGAGGTGGCCCTGTTGGCAAAGGCGTCGAGCCAGTGATCAGAGGGTTGTGGGTTCGAGGCCGGTCGCTGACAAAATCCCCCGCCGTGTTCACTAATGGTGGCCGGGGCACGTAAAATATTGCTTGGCTGCAATGTCCTCTAAGTTCTCAAATTACCTCTGGGGGTACTTGATCAAGTAGTCTGGTCCTGCCACTTGACTCAGTTCATAATTCGTGGACCATCAAGTCCAGTGTGGACCCACCCCCTGTGGTGCACCCGGGGCAACGCATGCGGCGAAGTGGTCTCACGCTTCCGGCTACCCCCAGATAAGAACCTAGGCTCAGTTTTCCCAGGTATTAGAAAAAAAAATTTCCTTTCTACCACTCAATGGGAATTCCACTGGGGGTATTCCCCTACCCGCCACCTGGGAACGCGCTCTCTAGGGGTTACAGGCTTCCCCGAGGGAGCTGCTCATTTGAGATATACTGATATACTAAGTAATATTTTCTGAATGCATTGAATTTTATTTTCTGTCAAAATGTGGGAGAGGAAACTTGAGTATATTTAATTTATCCATACAAAATTGAAGCCTTTGCTCAGCAACTCGTTTCATAAATATAAATAAATGAAAAGGTAGATATTTTTCTACAGATTTTCCGATTTTGACCTGTAGTTATGATCATATGAAAACCAAAATAAATAAAATAAAATAAACTAGAAAAAAACGGCCCGAACACGGGTGGCTTAATGCGTTTCATCTGTTGCCACAAACATTAAATTAAATGTCTGCGGTTACATAATTTGCGCGGGAAAAAAATCGATTCTGTGAACCGCCGATAATGTTACATTGAAAGGTTTTATTTTTTGGGAAAAATTTCCCCCCGTCAACACAGAGAGCGGGCGGCACAAAAACATTTTTCCCGCGCGAAGAATGTGATAAAATGCAGGGTATAAACTCTTTGCCATAAAACGGGGAAAAAACATATTTATGATAAATTACTGCCGAAAACTTGTTTTACGATGACATGCCGTGATGACAGGACATGCCTTGCTCCTCTTCCCTTTTTATCTTTTTCGGCGCAAAATGAGTTAGAAAAGTATACTTTCGCCATAAAATCCGGCGTAAAGAAACGACGATAAAGGACCCATAAAGCAAATTTCAAAACAACATGTTTAAAACATGTCGTTGGGAGCATTTTTATGCTTTTAAAGTTCCTTTTGACGGACACCGTGCGTTATAGAATATTAAATGGAGCACAAATTTGATTCCGAGCGTCTTTTAAATAAAGTACGTTCAATTAAGAGAGAAAGTATTAACACAATCGTGTTTTCCTTTAACGTGTTATACATTTATTAGCTTTTTATCCTCCCACGAACTGGAGTGTAAAATTTAAATTCTCGAATATGTCACATTTTAAATGTTGTTGTCTAAAAATATACAGTGGATCCTTTATTAATCAACTAACACATATGAAACTAACCCATAAAGCAAATTTCAAAACAACATACTTATAACATGTGACTGGAGCATTTTTATGCTTTAAAAGTTCCTTTTCCCGGACGCTATACTTTATAGAATACTAGTTGTTTGTCCGGCGTTGCCCGGGTATTTAGGACATCTCGGTTTATCTCAGTCATTTTGAACATTTTAATTTTTACCCCTTCTCAAAAACCCATGTCGATAAGGCTGAACTTGGACTTAAACGACATCAGGAATGTCACTATTCATCTCAGAGACCCCGAAAACTATGGATTCGACACTAATCTCGGTTTTATTAAATTTCACCCCCTTCCCACCCCTTGGGCCACACTAAACGTGAGCTGAAATGTCATTGGGGCAGTCACCAATCATCTCACCGACACCGAAAACTATGGATTCACACTAATCTCAGTTTTACTAAATTTCACTCCCTTCTCACCCCTGAGGGCGCACTAAACGTGGTCTTAAATATCATCGGGGCAGTCACCAATCATCTCAGTGACCCCGAAAACTATGGATTCGACACTGCTCTCGGAAATGTTGGACATTTTATTTCCCCCCTTCTCAACCCCCCCCCCGTGCCGATGGGGGCAGAACTTTCACTTAAAAGGCATGTTAAATGTTACTATTCATCTCAACGTCCCCGAAAACTATGGATTTGACACTAATATCAGTCGTTTTCGAATATTTTTACATGTCACTACCCTTCCCATCTCCACCCCTAAGGATGCTAGAGGTGTCTTACCCCCACAATATTTTTTTTCAAGATTGTAAGTCATATGTGTACCAAGTTTGGTTGAAATTGTTCTAGGTGTTCCAGAATCATGCTGGAAAATACATACATTCATTTATATACAGGGTATCCGGGCTAAAAATATCCAAACGTTATGGTTTATTTTTGCAGAACTACCCATTAGAATATTTTAAAAAATACTATAATAGAAAGAACATCCCACCAAATTTTAATATCAATAGATTTCGATGTGTGCACCTTTTGTAGCACGACAAACGTCTGAACGATAATCCAGTTCTTTCCAAGTGTTTCGTAGCATATCAGGAGTTAGTGCATAAACAAAACATTTTGTGTATAAACAAAAAACTGAAATTGTGGATGAGTTGAAGAAGCGTATCATTCAAGTAATTCGTCTAATAACTTGGAATCTAATAACTTGAAGAGTAATTCGTCACTTGGAAAGAACTGGAGTACCGTTTAGATTTTTGTTCTGCTACAAAAGGTACACACATCGAAATCTATTGATATTAAAACTTGGTGAGATATTCTTTCAATTTAAATGATTTTTTTAAAATTCTAATGGGTAGATCCGTAAAAATTAGCCATAACTTTTGGATACTTTTAACCCAGACATTCTGTATATATATAGAGAGAGAGTGAGAGATTAAATGGCTCACAAATTTGATTCCGACCGTCTTTTAAATAAAGTACGTCCAATTAAGAGAGAAAGTATTACCACAATTATGTTTTCTTTTCATTTTCATGTGTTGTATAACTAGAGTACAAGGTTTAAATTCTCAAATAAGTCACATTTCAAATATTCTTGTATTAAAATATACAGTGGAGCTTTATTAATCAACTAAACACAAATCGAAATTTTCTACGATGATCACACTTAAGCTCGAGGAGAAGTTGCATTATATTCCTTTTTCTTCTGTTTGTCTCTAAACTGCTCCGAAAATTTGTAGGGATAGTAAAAAATTTTAAAACATTTTCCCAAAAAATTGTACTGAAAAATAAAAGGATTTTCTCTCCATCTAGTAATTAAAAAATTTATAAATATTATTCCTATAAATCCTGAAGGAAAATTATTCCCATACACTAGAAGCGAAAAATATTCAAATATAGCGGTCAGGAGATATAATTAAACATTTGGTACATTTTGAATTTTACATTTTTAAACAAAATTTCAAATTGTTCAAATATGTTTATATCCATCATGCTCATTTTATAGAGACACATTTTGAGGGGATAAATGATTGCGAAATGCCTACAAATAAAAAATACTTCAGTCAAAAATTTCTATCCCTTACCCATTTTTCTTAACAAATACGGTCCGATACAGTTGAGTTCAATTCCCCGGCTACGATTCCCACTCTTGTCTGTCACTCGAAAACAACCTTGCCAACGCCAAGCACTAGCACGCACGATATGTAGATTCAAAAGCTTCAGATTAAGCGTGACCTTACATAGAAATTCAGAAAAGTATCCCTTCTCAAATAGCCACCACCAGATGAGAATGCTCGAATCTATTAGGGCACATTCTAAGGGGACATACATTTTAAGTTAATTTAACTAAACGAAACAACAGGGGAGAACCTCTATTTCCCACTCTCCCTCCCTTTGGACTTGCTAGGAAAACACAAAAAGAAAAGTGATGTAATTTACCTTGTCTCATAAATACAAATTACATACGACGACTCTTTTCCTTTGAGAACAAGCCTCGAATTCAAAACAATTTTCAACACAACGATGGTATAATGTTAGTTCTTAGCTCTTTTTTAATATTTTTTAAGTGTTTTAAATTACTCATTTCCAAATTTTGAGCGAAACGCTGCCGCATATCAGTTGCCATCCCAGATCTTTGATGTTAATGCTAAGCAATGGGGAAGTGACCTGTCATTATTTTTTTGATTACCCATCAGAAAATGCGTATTCGCGAATCTTGCTATTGAAGGGATCGCTTGAAGCATTGCGTGTTATTTCTAATGTCTTTTAATCTTAGTTTAAATTTTCAGTTTTAATTTTATAACGATACCCTTACCTTATTTCATATCCCATAAAGAAAAGTTTTAAGTTTTAAAATACATGGTGTCCGGGCTAAAGGTATCCAAAACTCATGACTTATTTTTGCGGAACTACCCATTAGAATTTTAAAAAAATTTATTTAAATAGAAAGAACATCTCACCAAGTTTTAATATCAAACATAGATTTCTCTCATAGTATCATAGATTTCGATGTGTGCACCTTTTGTAGCACTACTTACGTCTAAATGGTAATCCAGTTCTCTCCAAGTTTTCGTAGCATATCAGTAGTCATTAGACTTTTTTTTTGGGGGGGATTCATTAAATCCGTTGTGCATAAACAAAAAATTGGAACTGTGAATGAGTTAAAGAAGCGTATCATTCAAGCAATTCGTGTAATAATTCCTGATATGCTACGAAATACTTGGAGAGAACTGGATTACCATTTAGACGTTTGTTGTGCTACAAAAGGTGCACACATCGAAATCTATGATGCTATGATCGAAGTCTATGATTGATATTAAAAATTGGTGAGAAGTTCTTTCTATTTAAATAATTTTTTTTTTTAAATTCTAATGGGTAGTTCTGTAAAAATAAGTCATGACTTTTGGATACCTTCAGGCCGGACACCCTGTATTTTACATCTCTTTATTTGAACGTCTAACTGCGCACAAATATTAATTAGCTAATATGTATTTAGAGAAAAATTGAGAGGGAAAAATTTCCCGTTGGATAACATGGAGGTCGGAGATTCCCGTTGTCTACCGATGCACCACCTTACGGGCTTGGTATGTTTAATTTGACCAAACCAACACAAAGGGATGTTCTACCTTTGTGCTGTAATTTGTTGTAATTTAGCAGAGAGAACGATCCCTTCCCCCACCCCATAAAAAAGGCCAGCAACGTATTCTCTCCTCCCCCTTAGTACTTAACCTTCTGTATCAGTCTAGAAGTCATTACTTGACAGCATTTCTTCGCATTCAGGGCTTTAATTGCTTCATAAGTTCTTGGAAAGAATTTTGGGCACATTTGGTATGCCTGTTCACTCATCCGTACCCTGTCAGACTAATTAGTTGACAAACGGGAATCAAGTAGCCTCTACCACAAGATACGAATTACATTTTAGAGAGGGGAAAAAGAAGGAATATCGATATATAGAGTTCACACAAATAAATAACTGCATTTTAAAAATTTATATTTCGAAACTATCACACATATTACAATAAGTGATACACGAAACTAAAGAAAAATATACCAAGTTTTTTTCCACTGTCAATCAATAGATGGCAGCACATCCATAGAACGCTGTGATTGCAATCCAAAAATGGCGACAATGACTGAGAAGAGTTTTTGCGTATTAGAATATGCAACGGTTTTTTCAGTCTTTGCATGTATGTGCTTACTTAAACGAGGAGCGTCCGCCCCAATGGATGGGGCTTGCGGGTGACAGTGATTTACGCTTACCAAGATCCTCGGACCTTACGCCATGTGATTTCTTTTTATGGGGTTACGTCAAAGACCCTGTTTATGCACCACCGATGCCAAACACACTGCAAGAACTTAAAGAACGCATTTGTGCAGCATTAGTAACCATTGATAATGTAATACTACAAAATGTGTGAAACGAACTTGATTGCAGATTAGATGTTTGTCTTGTAACAAAAGGGTCACACGTCGAACATTTGTAACTGAAAATAAAATTTGGTGTATTTTTCTTTAATTTCGTGTATCACTTATTGTAATATGTGTAATACAGAGGCTGTTCGCACATTTTTTAGACGATTTTGGTAAGCGGTAATAAAAAATCGTTTGCTGCAAAAGAAATAATTGCAATTGTACTATGTTTTTAAAAGTCAAAATTATCGTCAGCGGCCTGAAAGTTTTGTTTTTATTCAAAATGGCGTTCTTAACAAAGCAGTGGTTTGAAGACTACATTTATGCTCTTTCCGAAGAGAAATATGCATACTCCGTTATCCAAAAACGATGTGAGAGTCATGGTTTTGTGATATCTAAAGCGTCGATAGGTAATATCGTCAACAAGAAAGGAAAAAAACGTCAAATTGAAGCCTCAAGTGGGACAAAAATTCCAAACAAGTATCCAAGGAAAAAACGGACATCTTCGACTATTGCAAAGGTACGTTGTTTAATGTCAAAAAGAAAATCCCCCTAGTCAAAGGACAGTTGCAAAATCATTAAAATGATCGGTGTCCACTGTAAACCAAATAATAAACGTTGATTTAAATCTTAAGAAAGCGAAAAAACGCAATGTGCATCGTCTTCTTCCAAATCATATCGCTGAACGCAGGACACGCTGCAGAATTCTATATGAGAAACACTTATCCAAAGAAAAATGGAAAACAATTATCACAATAGATGAATCATGGGTGTATTTAAATGATTGCAACAAAAAAAGAGCCAATTATTATGATAAAAGGGGAGAAAAAAATGTAAGTACATGGTTCAAAGAATCGAAAGAAAGTTTTTCTAAGGGATTCATGATTGTTGCTGTTTTTTCTTATAATGGCAAGTTAAAAATAAAGAGAGTGGAAAAAAATGTCAAGATTAACTCCAAATACTATCAGGAACATATTTTATCGCCAATTTTTCTGAATGAAATACCATCGCTTTACCCACAGTGCCATCAATCTGTGAGACTCCATCAGGACAAAGCTAGCAGTCACACATCAAAATCCACTGTAAATTTCCTAAAAGAAATGGAACAAAAAACTGGTATCAAGGCCATACTCTTCACTGATATCCCTACTAAATCTCCCGATGTATCACCTATGAATTTTTGTGCTTTCGGACTTTTAAAATCTGCATTATCCAAACGTCGTCCCAAAACCCTTACAGGACTCTGGAAAGCTGTTCAGGAGGAATGGGAGAGAATACCTCTTCTGACACTTCAAAAGGCATTATTATCCTGGAAATTGCGGTGTCGAAAGATAGTTCAGAATAAGGGATGTCAAACAGAACATTTAAAACACAAGAATTTTATGTAATTTAGTTTTGTGAATACAATATACATCGTCTAAAAAATGTGTGAACAGCCTCTGTAGTTTCGAAAATATAAATATTTAAAATCCGGTCATTCATTTGTGCTAACCCTGTATAATTTTTATATATCACTAAATATAATAGTATACATCCATACTTCGGTTTCGATACGTAAGTATGTACGTATTTCGATACGTAAGATGTTATTCATTAAGGTCTTGTCGACAGGATTTTTAAATTAAGAGCTAGCATAGAAGTGGAACTTATTGTCACTATTTTTTTGGCGATCAAACATAGCATACTTCATCTTTTGCCCCAGAGTACACAGGAAAAAAAAACTAACTAAACCGTGTCTTCTCTTTGGCTGCAGTGACTTAAACTTCTGTCCCGACAGAATGGCTACATTGATAGGAATAGAAAGAGTAACTCATTCGAAACTTTAGCTGTAAGAAAAGGAAATACTGATGATCCATTAATAGCAATTAGAAATATATACATTTATCGATTATAAAAGTTCATTAATATGTCCAATGAACTCTTTTTACATATCGATAATCTTCCCCATTTCTTGTATCATGCATACTCTGTGGTACAGATAACTTCAATAATCCTAAAATTCCGCCAGATGGCACTTTAAAACAGAATTTTACGTACCTTGTCTGTTTTTCAGATGTCATTTAGTGACTTAGAAAAAAGAGCTTCAACATGGTGAAAACAGCTTCATTGATTTATTCTTTCAACTGATAAAAAAAATGGGCAGATTACGTGAAAAATGGAAAAGTGTCGCATCGAAATTTAAAATTCGGGCGTTATGAATCATTAATCATAAGTCAATGTTTAAAAAGTTTTTTAACGTTAGTTCTTTCTTTTTTCGACTTCAGCGACTAGGCGAAAAAAAATTATTTTCAAAATATCTCATGAAATATTCGCTTTTTTTTTAAAAAAAAAGTAACACTAAAACAAAATATGCAATTATTTTTGAACGTCCAAAGTTTTTTCTCGGTTGGACACTCTTGTCCTGAACTTTTGATAACATAACCACTTCGCAGAATTTAATCGCGAGTTTTTTATTATAATTAAGGCGTTTTTTATTTCTGTATAGAAAATTATCTCTACTAAAACGTTCATGATTTTGCCTAAAAATGTAAATACAAGTATTCTTTTCCAAAAATCAACATGTTTTTAAATATTTAACAGTATCAACTCTCAAAATGTGATGAGTAGCGTGATATGTTTTTTTAAATAACGGAGGATATTTTTTTCTTTTAAGGATAAGTTTTGTCTAAATCAGTGGTTCTCAACCTGGGAAGCACGCTACCTCAGAGGATTCGTGAGGCATACTCAGTGGGAGAGCAGAGGGTTTGCAAAAAATAGGTGAACCTATTTTACTACGGTTGATTACGTTATATATATATACAGGTATTCCTCGACTTACGACCGAGATAGGGACCGAGACATTGGTCGTAAGTTGAGGTTCAAACATTATATACACTGAAGTGCCCCTGAATTAGGGATAGCAAAGCCTATGCAAATTGTGTAGCGCTGCGCATCATGTATGCGCATGTGAGGGCGCTGTGGTAACTGCATATATAGCGCGTACTGTGATTGTTCTGAATTAGTTGTTGGAATTGCCAGTATGGGTAAACTGCCTGATTTATACGTCTTCGATCGCGGACAAATCGTAGGTGCTCGATGCATGGGCCATTCAATTTCCGAAATCATCAGACAGCTAGGATTTTCAAGGTCGACAGTGTCATGAGTATACCAAGAATACATGGATGGTGGAAAAAAAACTAGCGATCGGGCAAACTGCAAAGGACAATTAGCCTTGACAGTGCGTGGTGAGAGACGGCTCAGGCGTATTGTACGTAGCCAGCGAAGCCAAACATTAGCTCAAATTACCTCCCAGTTTAATAACAGGGCCAGTCGTACAGTCAGTAAACGGACTGTGCAACGCTCGTTTCACCGTATGGGTTTCGGGAGCCGTCGACCTACGAGAGTACCATTGCTCTATAATCGCCATCAGGCTGCACGTCTTGCCTGGGCAAGAGAGCACAGAGACTAGAGTGTAGAGGACTGGAAACGAGTAGCATGGAATGATGAGTCTCGATTCCGACTACTTAACGCCGGCGGGAGGCTGAGAATATGGCTTCAGGCTCATGAAGCCATGGATCCTGCATGCCTGGCTGGAACTGTACAAGGGCATGGTGGTTCAATCATGGTCTGGTTTTTTTTTTTTTTTCGTGGCACAGTTTGGGATCTTTGGTTTGTGTACCAACCTCCCACAATGAAATTCGGTATGTAGAGTTGCTGGGTGATCACCTCCATCCGTTTATGCTGTTCTGTTATCCGCACGGTAATGGAGTTTTCCAGCAAGATAACTGTACCTCTCACAAGTCCCGGTTGGCTACTGGCTGGTTGGATGAGCATTCCTCTGACTTCTCTGTCATGAATTGGCTACCTAGAAGCCCAGACTTAAATCCTATTGAGCATCTTTGGGATGTTTTGGAACAAGGCGTGAAAGGCCATCACACAGCACCAAAGAACCTTACTGAATTATGGACAGCTTTAGCCAATATTTGGCAAGCCATTCCCGTGGAACGTTTCCAGAAACTTGTTGAATCTTTGCCTCGTCGTGTGGCAGCCGTTATCAAGGCCAGAGGAGGCCCAACTCGTTACTAGGTAGGTATCCCTAATTCAGTGGCACTTCAGTGTATATATATATATATATATATATATATAAATTGAAATTCATGCGTTCACTTACCTTGCAACATCTAGAATTGACATTGAATATGTGCGCATGCGCAGTTCTGATAAATGATTGATTCCAACGTCTGGAGATGAAATATTATTAAAAATCTGTATTTATTTATAATTATTTTAAAGCTTCCAAACTTATCTTACAATCATCCTAAGACTTCAAAACATAAGTATACGAAGTTTCAACCAGATTGGTCAAGAAATGTAGATTTGTATACGATATATACATACATACATAGTGACACTTTGCTTTATTTATGTTGAAGATATATATATATATATATATATATATATATATATATATATATAACAGTTCCATAACTGACTGACATACAACTCACAAACCAAACCGCTGGACCTATAAAGGCCTGAAATTTTGCATGGCGATTCTTCTTATAGTGTAAGGGTGCACTAAGAATGATTTTTGAAAAATTCTTCTTATATTTTTTAATTTAAATTTTTAAGCTGTTTTTGAACTTTTTTTAAATTTGCATTTAAAATAATAATTTGAGGATTATAAATTTTATATCACGAGAAAGATCATAAAAATTCCTTTCAAATGAAATCTTTTTGGAATCTTTACCTCCATTTTCTGATTTTTGGGGAGTTTTTAAAGACTAATTTTTAGAATAAGTTATTAAATGCTGATAACGTGATTTCTTTTTCTGGTACTTTTAATAAATTTATCGTCACGTGCATAAAAATTAAATAGACAAAAAACATATTTTTTTTCTTGCGAATGCGACAGACGATTGGATGTTATCCAAAAAAATATTAAAATACAGTAAAAGAAAAATTTCTTCAAACTGTACTATTCTTTAGTATGTCCTATTAGATTTAATTTGAATATTTTCTTGTACATTATTTTGTCTATAAAAATATCCTTTACGATTTTTCTATAAATATATGTATATATTTTTTTACATCAATTGTATACATTGATCGTCGTATTTATTATATATATATATTTATTTATTTATTTATTTGTTTGTTTTTTGCAATTAATTGCATACATTGACCGTTGTATTTAATTTGAATGTACTCCATAGCGAAGTACGGGTTTTCAGCTAGTATATATATATATATATATATATATATATATATATATATATATATATACACACACACTTATATTTTTTTTACATTCATACATACATACGTAGTTTAAAATACATTGTATTTTATTAAGAAGACATAAATTATTCCTCACCATCATTACTTATTATGTTAGTACAATCTTTGGGTTCAGAATTTGAGACAGACGGTACGTTGCAAGTTTTTTTTAACAAAGTTATCCAAGGAAGTTTAAACAGTTTACGTCTTCTTTTCCTTGTGTATTGTCTGGTATCAAGGCAGATTTTCCTGACACTTGTGAATCTATCTTAATATAGGTCCATTGATTCTAGTTGTTGTAGTACTTTGTAATATAGTGGAAAGCTGAAGCTATTTCTTTCAAAACAAATTTTTTTATTGTATTTCGGCTTGTTCGTTCGTTTCATTTCAAAGTTTATTTCGCTTCTGTTTTTTTCTGTTTTTTTGTGGCACTTTTGCTATTTCCAGCCATACTAGGAATAAAATTATGTATGCATTTAACTTCACAAATAAGAATCGAACTACTACATATTTAACAATACAAAATATTTTGTAATATTTGTATGTAATAATGAGGAGCGACGACTGAGCTCTTGTTTTGTTAACTCGCGAATGAAGGTTTATTTGACTTATCGTGTGGTTATCGAAACTATTGCATCTTACATTTTTATTATTGCGTCATAAATTTGTGCAATATTGCAGAATATTGTATCATATTTTTTTAATAATTAGCAATATATATAGGTATGTACTGTACATTCGAGGAAGAATATTTTTGAGGGAAAAAATAAGAAAATATAAAAATTTCGGTCGCAAGTGCGAGCGGTCCTAAGTCGAGGGATACGTGTACTATGTACAGGGTGTCCATAATTAAAGTCCCACTTTCAAAAGGCTGCAAAAAAAGACCCACTGGTCAGAATGACTTCAAATTTGAACTGAATATACTGGAAGAAAGGGGAAATGATTTGGCATAATAAAAAAAGTTCCAAAATGTATCAATAGATGGCGCTGTAACATTTTGGAACTTTTTTTTATTATGCCAAATCGTTTCCGCCTACTTCCAGTATATTCATTTCAAATTTGAAGTCATTCTGACCAGTGGTCCTTTTTTTTTGCAGCCTTTTGAAAGTGGGATTTTAATTATGGACACCCTGTATATATATATAAATATATATATATATATATATATATATATATATATATATATATATATATATATATATATATATATGTAAGGAAAAAAATAAGAAAATATAAAAATTTCGGTCGCAAGTGCGAGCGGTCCTAAGTCGAGGGATACGTGTACTATGTACAGGGTGTCCATAATTAAAGTCCCACTTTCAAAAGGCTGCCACTTCAAATTTGAAGTCATTCTGACCAGTGGTTCTTTTTTTTTTGCAGCCTTTTGAAAGTGGGATTTTAATTATGGACACCCTGTATATATATATATATATATATATATATATATATATATATATGTAAGGAAAAAAGTAAGAAAATTTAAAAATTTCGGTCGCAAGTGCGAGCGGTCCTAAGTCGAGGGATACGTGTACTATGTACAGGGTGTCCATAATTAAAGTCCCACTTTCAAAAGGCTGCAAAAAAGACCCACTGGTCAGAATGACTTCAAATTTGAACTGAATATACTGGAAGAAAGGGGAAATGATTTGGCATAATAAAAAAAGTTCCAAAATGTATCAATAGATGGCGCTGTAACATTTTGGAACTTTTTTTTTATTATGCCAAATCGTTTCCCCCTACTTGCAGTATATTCACTTCAAATTTGAAGTCATTCTGAAGAGTGGTTCTTTTTTTTTGCAGCCTTTTGAAAGTGGGATTTTAATTATGGACACCCTGTATATATATATATATATATATATATATATATATATATATATATATTTATATATATATATAAAATATATATATATATATATATATATATATATATATATATATGTAAGGAAAAAAATAAGAAAATATAAAAATTTCGGTCGCAAGTGCGAGCGGTCCTAAGTCGAGGGATACGTGTACTATGTACAGGGTGTCCATAATTAAAGTCCCACTTTCAAAAGGCTGCAAAAAAAAGACCCACTGGTCAGAATGACTTCAAATTTAAACTGAATATACTGGAAGAAAGGGGTAATGATTTGGCATTCAAGTTCCAAAATGTATCAATAGATGGCGCTGTAACATTTTGGAACTTTTTTTTATTATGCCAAATCATTTCCCCCTACTTCCAGTATATTCACTTCAAATTTGAAGTCATTCTGACCAGTGGTTCTTTTTTTTTGCAGCCTTTTGAAAGTGGGATTTTAATTATGGACACCCTGTATATATATATATATATATATATATATATATATGTATATATAATGTGTGTGTTTCTTTGTGTATAGGCCTCGGGGGCATGATTCATCTTACGAGCACCGACTATCATACCTCTTTTAAATTCAGCTAAATCATGATTGCCTGCTCATGCTCAGACAGCTTTTTAAGTATTCATAAATGTCTGTAGCTCTCTATAACATGCTTTTCCACGAAAATATTTACAGGACTTTTTACTTTTCCCGTATATGTGTGCACATGAGTGGTTTGCATAGTTATGATTTAAAGAGACGAATAATTGGCGAAACTGTGGATTATTATAATTGCATTGAAGTATATTATAAAATAATGTAAATTGTAAAACAATGTTGAATAGTAAACTGTGAACATAAATAAAATAAATGATGTACAGGATAAGGGAAGATAGAGCAGTGTGGAGGTAAAATTGGGGTAAGCAAAATTAAGGTTGACTTCAAAACAAATATGCGCAGCTGGGGCCGCGGTGTCAAGTGTTGGGTTTGGTCAAGCGGATGAAGTTGCAGCTATCAGACATCGATATTTCGTGTACCTAACGGCGGGACGCTGTTGAGTTCCGAGAAAGGGAGTATTGCTATATGTTCCGAAAGTGATAGTATATTCCCATCATTCCAGCACTTCAGTGTTCATCCCATAACGGCAATATTTGTTGGTGATTTCCATTTCCACAATGTTCTTAGAGATCTGCAGACGCTGTGTCCGTTTTCAGTCGTAGTGGTAGCAGAAGATGGCGAAGACGGTGGCGACGCAGTAGAGGGTGTCGAGTCCGAGGGAGGTGGAGGCGAGGCAGTCGGTGTCGTCGTCCCAGAGGCAGCCCCCCGCGCACTTCAGCCCCTGGCCCTGCCTCTCGCCCAGCAGCACGTGCACGCAGAACTTGTATCGGTCGCAGAGCATGGCGCCCACCGCGTCGTGGATCCGGCGGACGATCTTGCGGGTCTGCTCGCGACCGTGCCCGCTCTCGTAGCTGCGGCCCTCCAGCTCCTCTAGCACGATCCTCCGGATCACGTCCTCCGCCTCGCACCTGTCGAATTTCTTGCGGGCCTTGGGGCGGATGCGGATCTCTTTGGATGCCATCCTGGAACGAGATAGCAGCACGTGAACAAAGAAAAATCAAAGTAGGAGATTCTGCACCGAAACGAGCTCGGGAGAATATAAACATCCATTCATTCACTGAAATTAACAGAAAAAAATGTAAGTTCAATTATCTAAAGCCATTTCAACTTTCTTCATTGGGAGCAGAGGAACAGATCACCAGCGCCATGAGCCAAGACGGGCAAAATAGCACCCGAGGAGTATTGCCATTCCACGACGACGAAAAGATGAGGGTTTGGACTTCTGAAACGAGAGGCAAATCACTGTGAAAACCCTAGAGTTAAGATAATAATAGCCCTCCAAGACAAATTTATATAAGGGACAGAACAGTTCTGTCTCCTGCATTTGCAGCTTTGTTAATGATAATAGTTCTTCCCTTCAATGAATGCTGCTTGGGATGCATCATGTGCTCATTTTTTCGCCTTCATTTTTATATTTTGCCCGGTATTTTTCTGCTCTTTCAAATATTTTCATCATTCCGAGGTTTTATTCCCGTTTGGATCTCGAGTAGGCAATTCCACCCTTCTCCGTTTCGCTTCCGGAGGACGGTAGCTCTCCATAGGTGCCACTTTGTCTTCCAGGGCATCCTCTTTCATCGTTCCCCAATTTCTGCTCCCGATGAAACAAGTTAAATTGGCTTTTGAAATTATATATTGGTTTTAGAAAGTCTGTCTATTTTACAGTCATTTAATTGAGGGTCCATCTATTCCGTAGAAGGAAAAGTGTTAGGAGTGTCCGAAATGAAAATTTCAATTTTCTGTTCATCTTATCAGGATTTTAAAACAGTTTATCAGATACTTTACGTATGTCATACCTCGCATAGTCACATGACTCGTTAAGTACAAAAAAATAATCCAACAGATATAGATAAAAAAAAATGTGTATATATAAAAAAAATATAAAAAAATATGCATGAATAAAAAACATATGTAACAACGCTGGGGATTTTTTGGAGGCATGTAGCATTTTCGAAGAAAACTTAAGAAAAAACGATTTCCCTAAAAATTTCGGTAATTTAAAAGTTTTAAAAAAATGGCATTTAGACTCAGGAATTTTTAAAGATGTTTAGAATAGTATTTGTGTTTTCATTTGGTTAAGTTGTAATGGGGGGAGGAGCTATAGTAATGTTACAATGACGTAACCTTTAGGATAGAATTGGCTGCTGTTTCGCCATACCCGTCACTTTCGGAATTGGGGTGTGCAAGCACCGTTTACTTTGCATTAGGATTTTTGTGTGCTTGCATGTAAGGTGCGTTGAGCCCATACTGTAAGTTGTGCTTGTCTTTTCATTTTCTTCTTGACTAATTGCTTCTTTGGGGGACTCGGGGCCTTGGGATGTCTTTTGGGCTTACCTGCATCTTATTCAGAAAGTTCCCCTTGAGGTAATTGACATAGTTAGGCTCCCTGATGACGAGACCTGTCGGTTACCTCTGTTGTTTTATGGTTCAGTTCCGGCACTTATACAGAATCTTGCCGTTGGTACGTGGATGCCCAGAGTGCTTGATTTCTGTTTGTTTTTTGTCTATTTTAGTATTTTTTTATCTATATCTGTTGGATTATTTTTTTGTTTTTTTTCATTATGGGGATATGAAGCTTCTGTGCTATCCTTTATTGAAAATGTTTTCTTTGCAGGATAAGTTTTATGTTATAGTGATTTAGCAGTCTATGCTTGAATTTTAATTTTGTTTATTTCTATTGTTTACTTTTTACATCGTTAAGTACAATAAATTTCCCTTTATTATCCAAACCAAATACCCATACATTTCCTTTTATAGTTTTAAACTTTAAACGCTAATAACATTTATATATTTTTCCAAAATATCGTTTTTTATCCTCAACCACAAAATAAAATAGTTAGAAGAACAGTTGATGTAGGCATTCAAGAATGATATCGATCAGACTGTAAGCTGTAACTTTATAAATTTACCAATTTTTTGAATATGTCATTCCAGATATGAAATTGTAATACTTTCAGATTCTATGCAGATTATAAAGCAGGCCTGTAATTTGCTTTAGTATCTTAAAATTTCTCAGAGAAATACCTTAAAAGGAGAAATAGTTATACAACTTATGAGAAATGTTATTAATATAGAACAGTGTTATGAAAACATCAACTTAAAACTAGTTCCGGAACATCCGATTTAAAACTAGCCAAAAGTGGTTTGCCCCCAACTTTTCTCCTGCTCATTCAATTCAAACGGGAATAAATTCGTTTTAATGTTATTCGTAAGTTTTACTTTGATATGTTATATATTTATTATAATCCTTCTTTGCCTAATTTTTTTGTGTGTTATACGAATGTTACTATGAAAAATTTTAATAAATAAATGTATAATTTCAAACTTCAGGGTGTCTCATTTACAACTTCTTTCATTACTGTGTTTTAGAATATAGGCAGAAATATAGATACATAAAAGGTCGCAAATTTGTCATTGCATTTCTGTTTATTATCTTATGAAGGTAAATTTCTGGGGGAGAGGGGCAATGGGTAATTTTTTTTCTGAAAAGGGGCTGGTAGACCAAGTAAGTTTGGGAACCCCTGCTTTAGAAGTGATTCCCAACCGGTACCGGTGCTGCGGTACTTAAGGATGCCGTGAAATCGGCCACGGGTGTCGCGAGATTTTTTGGGAGAGGCGAAGAACAAAAAGAATGTGAGTAGGGTCCTCTTAAAATAAATATTAAGTTGAATTAATCACTCTCACGCCGGAAGATTGTGACACAAATTGATGCACTCATTCCTGAGGATGTATTAGCTACCCTCAAGCCCACAACTGTTATGAAATGAAACATGTTTGCTCTAAATATCAACCGCAAGTCTCACATTAATAAACCAAAACTCTTTTGAGCCATTTCCATTGAACTTCTCTAGTGTAATATTACACTGAATCCCATTACTATTTTAGAAACTGTATTAATATGTCCTATTCTAGTGTTTGTTACGTATATCTACACTGCTGGCCACCCAAATTGCAACACCAAGAAAGACAAGAGATATCACAACAAAATTTATTTTGTAGATAACATGTTGACCAAGTATCAAATGATTAAATTTATAGACTTCTGTGAAGTGTGGTTCCTGCCAAAATCAGTAGCCAGAGTAGCCACCATTGTTGGAGATCACCGCTGCCACACGCCTCGGCATTGATTCAAAGAGACTTTGTATGAGTTCTTGGAGTACAGCAGACCAAGCAGCTTCCACACGTTGCCAAAGTTGATCTGCTGTGGCAGCTGGGGATGGAATCTGGGTCAATCGTAGAGCAACCATGGACCACATGTTTTCTATCGGCGAAAGATCCGGAGAGCGAGGCGGCCAGGGAAGCAATTCAATCTGGCTATTGACGAAGAACCGTTGGACAATGCGTGCCACGTGTGGTCGCGCATTATCCTGTTGAAATATGGCTGTGGGAAAGCCCTGAAGGTAAGGAAGGACAACTGGCTCCAACACCTCGGAGATGTAGCGCTGGCTGTTTAAAGTACCGGCAATGCGTACTAGAGGTGTGCGAGAGTGATATCCAATACCGCCCCATACCATAATACAAGGTGCAGGACCAGTGTGGCGGTGCATAACGCAGCTGTTCAGCATCCTGTCTTCACGGTGTCTCCAGACTCGAATGCGACCATCGTGGTGTTGCAGATAGAAGCTTGACTCGTCAGTAAAGACAATTTCATTCCATTCTGCCGTCCACATCCTTCTGTCATCGCACCATTGGCGGCGGAGACGTCTGTGGTTCTGCGTCAAGGGTAGACAAAGCAATGGACGTCTTGCGGTCAGACCACTCTGCTGTAAACGGCGTCGAATGCAGACACTGGATGATGCGTTACAGACTGCATGTGCTGTGCTATGGTTCGTGATGTGACTGAGCGATCCGTCACTGCCATGCGCACAATTTGCCTGTCATCACGTGAAGTGGTGCGCTGAGGTGGATGCGATCGAACACGCCGGTCCGTCGTACCCTCCTGCATCCAACGATCACATATCCGCATTACAGTTGTTTGGTTTCGTCCAACACGACTACCAATTTCCCTGAAAGATAATCCACAATCTCGGTAGGCCACTATCCTTCCTCTGTCGAACTCGGATACTTGATCAAAAGATGATCGCTGTTTTCGACGAGGCATAATTGATCGCTTTTTTTGAAAAAACCACAAGAAAAACACAATTGCCGAACTTGAAATCGTCGAAATCTCCAAGCCTTAAATAGCGCTTTGAAGTGGCGCCACAGGCACGCGTGATGTGAGTCTGCGCTGAAATTCTAATCATTTGCATATCTCACCTCCGCTAATGCATGTTGTAAATTTCATGTTATTTGCGTGTTTTCTTCAGGGTGTTGCATTTACAGTGGCCAGCAGTGTATATATAAAACAGTTCCGTAACTGACTGACTGACTGACTGACATACAACGCACAGACCAAACTGCTGGACCTAAAGGGCTGAAATTTTGCATGGCGATTCTTCTTATGGTGTAGGGGTGCACCAAGAAAGATTTTTGAAAAATTCTTAGTTTTTTTAAAATTAAATTTTTAAGCTGTTTTAGTAACTTTTTTTAAGTTTGCGTTTAAAATAATAATTTGAGGGTTATAAAATTTATATCACGAGAAAGATCATAAAAATGTCTTTAAAATGAAATCTTTTTCGAATCTTTACCTCCACTTTTTGATTTTTGGTGAATTTTAAAAGATTAATTTTTAGAATTTAGTTTATTAAATGCTGATCACGAGATTTCATTTTCTGGTACTTTAAAGAAATTTATCGTCACGTGATAACAACGAAATAGACAAAAACAACTTTTTTCTTGCTAATGCAGCAGACGATTGGACATTATCCAAAAAAATATTAAAATACAGTAAAATATATGTTCATCAAACTGTACTATATTAACTGTACTATATTCGTTAGTATGTTCTATTAGATTTAATTTGAATATTTTCTTCTACATTATTTTGTCTATAAAAATATCCGTCACGATATTTTTATAAATATATATATATATATATATATATATATTACATCAATTGTATACATTGATCGCCGTATTTATTATAAATATATATATATTTTTTGGCACTAATTGCATACATTGACCATTGTATTTAATTTGAATGCACTCCGTAGCGAAATGCGGGTTTTCAGCTAGCAAATATATATATTTTTTCTTTTGGTATTAATTGCATACATTGACCGTTGTATTTAATTTGAATGTACTCCGTAGCGAAGTACGAGTTTTCAGCTAGTCTTTCAATAAATGAAGAAAGTCAGCAAAGGAGTCAGTATTTGTGAGACTCTCACATAGTCTGAAAACAGACTCAATCTTAATTTGGGAAAATCCAGTACAGATGTTACTATTTTTTAAATGAATCGGACAAACCGTTAAACGTACAATGGTGCGGTGCCGACTTCCCTAAGTGGAAAAAGGGTCATTCCTAAAAGACGATCGATAGATCATTAGAACTCGTTAGGAAATGTCCATCAGGGCAAAAAGAGGTGATGCACGGCCTCGGGGATCGAGCTGACAAAAGAAACCGCAGACTTCGGAAGTGGCCAGGTGTGACGAAAAGCGGTGAGGGTTCTTTCATCACACATAAGGCGATGGAACTTCCAAAATGTCTCGAGAACTTGACAAAGAAAAAGGTATAAATGAAAGAAAGATTATGAGACAGGGCTTTTTTCAGACTGGACCATGATGAGATATTAAGATACTGCGAGAACAAGGGGGGAAAAGTAGAGCAGACGTGAAGGCTCTATTGAACTGTAATTATGAACCCGGTTCTCACTATTCGATGTACCAGAGTTCTTCGGAACAAACTCATGTACATTATTATTATTGCATATATCATATATTAAACGAGGTGTAAATAGAGTATTTATCCGTGTCTACATTAATATTACGAGTTGCTTATACCACGGATCCACTACAATCCGGTTTACAGTATTTACTGGAACTTAAAATTTAACTTGCTCCTTAAATATATTCCATTTATTTTAATATTGAAAAAATTGAAAAAAAATAACATTCTAACGAGGATACCCTATTTTCCTAAACCCTAATTCCCATGGATGCTGCAAACATAAAAAGTTTGAGAATCCCTGCCCTAGAACCTCGATCTCCATCCATTATCTCTACTTCCCAGTTTGGCTACTTCTTCAGCTGAGGAAGTTTAAATTTGCGTATCGAGTCGATAGTTTCAGAGTTCTTATATATTTTATATTAGTTTTGGTGTTATATTTCCTATTAGACAGCTTCTTGCGCTAGAAAGGAAAGATTCATTTCCGATCTAGTTCTCCAAAATCTGACCTTCATTCCGCAGCCATGTCATCATTTTCACTTACGGGCCTTAGAGGAAAAAAAATTTCTTACCAGAGCTGAATTCGCTCGATATCGCGTTATTTGTTCGGGCGCCACTTTTTCCCCTCCCCGTAAAGTACTTCTGTGAGTCAACCTTTTTACCTTCGACTATTTCTCCGCGATCTGCAGTAATGGGCTTCATTCATTCCAGAGTTCCGAATTCCAATTCTTGTGATGGGAGATTAAAACGGAGAAGCCATTTTCATCATGTTCTGGTAAGAGGGAATCATTTCCTATGACAGAGCTAGTTTCATTTCTTTCTCTGTACTTTGGGCTCGTTTCCCAGACGAAAACAACTGCGAGGGAAACTTGAGAATAGTTCAGATATATTAAATATATTTTTCCTGCATCGACAAATGCAATGATTCCCTTTTAGACGTCATAGTAAATGGGATTGTACCTAAAGTGTTGGTATGTGAAAAGACAGTTTACAATTCGGACGAAAGCAAACGTTATTGTTATTGGATTAAGATTTGGAGGCTCCATTACCTAATGGAAAGCTGGATGAGTTCGGGAAAATTCCACTGAGTAACTGTTTAATTCCATTTTCCTCTGTTACTGAAATAGGGAGAATACAAAAACTTTGTCTTCGAAATTTTAAAAACAGATAAAAAAAACTAAGCTAGTAAATATGCGTCGAAAAGCTTAAAATGGTAACATTTTTCTTACAGGCACTCAATGATCAATTACATTCTAATAAAAGGGTGTTTACAAAAGAAATTAAAGCAAACCTTGCGATTGGTATATGGATGGTCAGCCGGTGGAATTTTGCGGTCAGACTGCACAGTGGACATCTGAGATCCTTGAGGTTTCTTAATGAAATCGAGACCTTTTCCGATTGTAGCAAACGATAAACAAGCTGAGGTATCACCACATTACATCCTTCCTTGTTTTGGATTAGACAGGCCTTCTCTGCACAACAACCTTCTGATTGCAAAAACTTGAGAAGCATAGTCTTATGGATTCGTTCTAGCTAGACATTTCAAGTGGGATAAGTAAGAAGTCTCTACGTAATTCTTTAATGAAAGCTTCAAGAACGCTATGAACTAGGTTTTTCCTCCCAGCGGCCGAACATTTCCAAGAAAAAGTCAAATGATGAGGTCGGGTTGTAACTCAAAACCAGCTCTTAGCCAACGATTGTTCCACAATTGTCCCCCTTACAAAGATTGGTGAATCAATGAACTTTAAAAATGGTTCTATTTTAAGGGAACGGTGGACCTTTATTTCAGCAAATCTCGTCATTGTAATACTAATTGTGTTATTGTAAATAATATATATATTTCTGTAGATTATTAGTACCAAAATAATTTTTTTCAAGTAAAAAATCATTTATGAAGCTTCTACAAAGTAATTTATAATGGGTAAGTGTAGTAATAAATTTTAAATCTGTATTTCTCAAGCCAGATTTTTCAAGGTTTTTAGATTTTTTAAATGCTCCATGCTACTTAATTTTTCTTCAAAATTCATGAAATTGAAAAGGAAGAATCCTTATGCTGTTTACAAAAAAACTGGGTATGCATTTTACAATTCGACTTTACTAAGGTAATTAAATTTGATTTATAACTTTTCAAAAGGCAAAATTTTGATGAAAATCGGGATGGAATTCAGAAAAAAAATCTCTCAAAAATTAACTATTCAAGGGATTAAATAATTGATACCCAGATAATGTTTGTTATACAGTTTAAAGAGATTAAAATGCAAAATCGAGGAAATATCTCAAAAATTAAGTAGCAAGGAGCATTTTAAAAATTTTTTAAAAATTTCAAATTTTTTAAAAAATCTTAAAATTATAATGAGATTGGAAATTTCTTTTAAGGTATTCTATTTAATTATAGTGAAATGTGTATATGTACAAAATTTCGTATCTCTATGATGAAAAGTAAAAAAAGTAAATTTTAATGTCCACCGTTCCCTTAAAGTTCATTGGTTCACCGACCAAAAGTTTTCTCTCCCACCTTTTAGCCATCCAAGAATATTTTTCGAAGTAAACGAATTTGTTTACGGATATAAAAAATACAATCATATGCGAGGAATTTAGCTAAAAAGGTTATTAGTCAAATTACTTAAGTTATAGCGAAAGGAAAGTGTAGCAACAAGAGCGGTGTTTTAGCGAAGAGATTCAGTTTTAGTGAATCCAAAATAGTGTCTTAAATATGAAACGTGTAATCTTCTGGGCCATTCATATGAAGTGTATACAGTTGTTGATGGATACGGTGCAGCAGAAAGAGTTAGACTATTTTAGGAGGCTGTGATTATATTCAGAAATGTGGCCGACGTGTAAGCCATGGGCTGACTTGACATTATGGAGTGGCAAAACACACAAGCGATTGTATTCTACCGTTCAGCAAAAAATTTACTGTTCAGAATTCTCGTTCAGGGACTCTTGTTATGGTATTCCTGCTTTTTTCTTCCTCATCTAGATATCTTATCTTGAATCTTTAAAAGGAGTAAGTAGATGAAATACCTTATTTTTTTCTTGATAAATTAAATAAGTTTGCATTGATAATTTGACAAAAAAAATGGGGAAATTTTGTGCACTATTTTAAAAAAATTCTGAAAAACTATTTACGGGATACGTGTTTATTGCCACAGGCAAAATCTAACTATACACCTTGTTTGCCACCATCAGACGTGGATCTGCAGAGGGTGTTTGTTTACAGTTCCGGTTTATATCTTACAAGTGACGTCACGCCTGAAAAAAAAACCACAGTCAGTATATATATATATATATATATATATATATATATATATATATATATATATATATATATATATATATATATATATATATATATGTGTGTGTGTGTGTGTGTGTGTGTGTGTGTGTACATACATACATGTGTGTGCATACATACATGTGTGTGCATACATACATGTGTGTGTGCATGTATGTATGTATGTATGTATATATATATATATATATATATATATATATATATATATATATATATATATATATATATATATATATATATATTAATTATGTTTTATTCCGTTAAACAGAAGACAACTGTGCAGAGCTGCATCGTATTTCATTGGCATCAATTGTTTCAGTGTGTTATTGTAATATTGTAATATTCCTTAATTCTCAAATAGCTCTCCCAAAATTAAACAAAATTATTATAACTAAGTACAAATATTTTTTAATGTACTTATGTGCTTCTTTTTTAAACGATATCTTTTATATTTGGTAAGTATCAGATGGTGTTATTTTCTTTTCATTTGCTATGCTGTTTGTTTCTTAAGTTGTATGTCGTTTTCCAACGATGGTGGTGTCCTAAATTATGTTTGTTTTGTAATAAATTTCTTTTAAGTATAATGTTATTCCAAGTATATTTTCTTCATCATATAACAGCACTCATAATTTTTAGCCCTAGAGGAAGAGGTTTAAAAATAACCGTAAACTAACTTTTCTCAATTTTACTTTTTCCTTTTTAATTTTATACCTATCTTGTGTAGATGTCCTGTTACACGTATATGTATTTATGATCAAATGACATTTCTGTCTTTCTTCCAACTGTTTCTGCACTCTAAACAGCGTCGATATGTACCTAAATTTATAACAAAAATTTATCTGGTGCTTATGCATGGAACAGAAAAGGGTGATTGCTACAAATTCATTTACCGGATTTCACATTTCCTAATGCTGCCATCTATCGGTATATTATGAAATTACAGATTGTATCTTAAAAATTATTTAATGAATTTACGATTGGTAAGTTTCGTTGAATACGCCCCATACTAAGATACATTCAGGACGATCACTCAGATCGTGAGAGGAAAATCCATTTTGTATTCTGACCCTGTAGAACAAGATTCCACGTGAAATCACGTGGAAAGTTTTGCTTCTCTCGCCGAGTGCATTATAGCAGCGATAAAGCACATAAAATTAAAAATATTCTTTGATTGGAGACTGACAAAATGAATAAAGTGTCTTCATTTAAACGTTTATATATATATATATATATATATACATCCACCGGTGGTTATCAAAATAACGGAAACACTAAGAAACATCATGAAAACCTTTATTAATATGGCACATGATCACATTTGTCATGAAATACCACCTGATTCACCTTGGAATTGGATTATACAAGTCATGAATAGTTGAAAATATACTATACCATTCTTCAGGGAAAAATCATGAAAGTTCCTGTAGAGATGCTGTGGTGGATATCGATACCTGGCTCTATCCTCTTATACAGATCACGGTGGTTGGGTCATATATAGTCGGGGAGGGGGGGGATTGTACTGGGCCATATAAGATATTTATGTTCTTTTTCATGCTCTTCAAACCAATACTTAATAGATTTAGCTGCATGTATAGGGGGTTTATCATCCTGGAGAAAGCCATCTCCTGCAAGAAACAATGTTTGCACCATAGGATGGACAAGTGAGCTAAAATTTCGACATAGGCCTTCCCATTCAATCTTCCTTTTAGGATTACAATAGAGCCTGAAAAAAACCATGAGATGTCATCCCTAACCCTGATAGATCTACCTCCATGATTGACAGTTGAGATGAGACAGCCAGAATCACACGCTCGTGTTGGTGTTCTCTAGACATACGCACGTCCTGTTGCGAGTAACAATTCGGAAAATGATTCGTCGGACCAAATGCTGTTTTTCGTCATACTACTCGACCAAAATTTGCGCTCGTGGCACCATTGTGGACGATATTTTCTATTGGCATCTATTACAAGTGGCTTGGGAATAGCTACTCTTCCGTAAATGCTTTGTTTAGGAAGTTCACTTCGACGTCTAATGGTTGATACCGGAACATGCAGATGCCGATTGAGCTCTTTGGTCATTTTGGTTATAGTTGTTTTCTTTCTTTATGTCGCAATCCGCTTCAATACCTCGTCCGTCTTTTTCACTCACCTCTCCCTTTCCTCCACTATTCTGTATGGCAAAGGTTGTTTTTCCGTGCACTCTGTATACTATCATGGCTTTCGATACCATAGCTCGAAAAACACCCATTAGCCCGCAGGTTGCACTAGCAGATTCTCCAATTTAAACGAGCTCCAACAATTTGCCCCTTTTGCAAGGTTTGACATTTTACACTGTTCCCCCCAAAAGCACGATGCTCTTAGCTTCATTACTGCTACTTAACAGTTGAATAATACATACAGTATATTATATAAAAAATGCTGATCGACAGACTTGTTTTTTAAGTAATACGAAGCACATTCATAAACACCACTAATATTGGGAGGTGTTTCCATTGTTTTAATAACCACCTGTATATACAGAAGTTCATTCGCACTTTATGGAAACAATTTTGATAGATAAGTTTTATGTATAAATACCGTATTTTTTGCTGCAATTTGCTTCTATCTGATAGCCATGATTCTTGACAGTAGCTCTAGCTCGAATTTTCCGTGAAATTAAATTTTCTTTTCGACTCTCCTGTCAATTTTACCCCATTCCTCTTGGACCGTTTTTCAAAGTCTGTTCAGTGTTCTTGGATGCCGTTTTCCTAAGGCTCGTATTAATAAACCGAAAGCGCAATAGTCCATTAGAGAAGCGTCAGGTGATTTTACAGGTACAGTGATTTCCGCTTATAAGAATCACGTTTGTTATTACTGTTTTTGATTCTTATAAGCGGTTGATTCTTATAGCCGAAATTTAGGTTTTTGGACAGGCACACACACACCTATATATACATATATTAGATAATTTACCATAAAATACTCTTTAATTTACGTTAATTATCTTTTATTAAAATTATTTTTTATAATTTCAAAAATACAACTTTATTTGTAGACCTTTAAGTAAATACACATGATTATAGTAAGAGAAGAAAAATCCAATATTTGTTACCTGCTGAGCAGTTATCATACCTGCTTAACAGTTTTAACATTTCAACTGCAGGAAGGGAGCAAGAAAAAGTTTTCTATAGTCGTTTGACGTAATGAAGTTTTCAAGAGGCTGTTTATACCTCTTTCAATACTAATAGTCTCAGATGAAGATTCACCTTCTAGCTTACGTTTCGCGGTTTGATAACGTGCTGAATCTACTAATGTCACGTTTGTCTAAGTGATAGTGGACATTTCGCCGAATATTTATGTGTTTCAGGGTCCAGGAAGCCGGAACCAGGATGTGGGAGGTGGGAAAAAAGAGTCCCTATTTTTGTTTGTCAGTGGAGAAAAGTGAAATCGGACCCAGACGGGTAAAGATGCCCCTGGGTCAAGCTAATAGGACAGTGTTATGCTAAAGCGTTTAAGGGAAAACTATTATGTTATGTCTAACAAAGAAAGGGATGAATTTTATGACTATATTCCATCCCATCTTATCAATCTTTCTTTAAAAAAAGAAAGAACTTCGTGCTTTTTGAGGGTTTAAGTGGCTTTTTTGGAAAAATGAAAGGAAAGCGAAGAGTGTAAACGGATTCTTAAAACCGGTGGATTGATTCTTTAAAGCGAAAATTTTAACGTGGAAATAATACATTTGTTTTTGTTTTCGCGATATTGATTCTTATAAACGGTTGATTTTTATAACCGCTGATCACTATAAGCGGTGGTTACTGTATTTCTTTAAATGGGATATACTTTATTCCTGTTTCTGTTTCTTTCTTTGCTAAATAAGCGGCAGTTGATTTAGATGTGTGACTAGAGGCTTTGTCCATATGAAGCTCAACTTTATTAATGTCCTTTCCGTATAAGATTGGAATTTCTTCTTCAAAAATCGATTTTAAAATATTCTGCTGATAGTAGAGTGAATTAATTTTGGCTTTACTTGAGACTTTATTTGATTTTTAATTTGCCGTTGCAACAAAATCCTGCAACTATCATGAATCCATTTGGGAACTTTTCTCTACTGTGACGAAGCCATTTCGTACGGTCATTCCCGTCAGTTGAGGAATAGAAAATTGATCTTTTTTTATTACAGTCAGTTAAATACACTCATGCCTCATCGAGTGTTACCACAAATTTCCATTTTTCAGCAGCTTGGTGTTTTTCATATAATTTTCTACTATTTGTTTTTCTTTCAGCAATATGCTTTGGCAAAAGCAGAGATGAACTTTAGGTTTAAACATGTTTTTAATTTCAAATCTTTATGAATGATTTTACTTACAGTGCCAGAAGACATTCCTATTTTCGATGCAGTGGATCTTTGAATCGGCAGATTTTTTTTTAGGATCAGAGACTTCACTTTCTTGATATTTACCTGCATTCAAACAGTCTTAGGATGAGGTTTCGCGGTCATGTTTTAATTTTTACTTTCAGTTAGACTTTTTTCCTTTCAAATTTATTATACTATAAATACATTTTTTTAAATGCCATAACCGTGATTTTTACACCGCTTTATAATTTGTTGATACGAATATTTCTCCTCGGAAAGCGCAGTTACATAACCTTCGAGTCATTTATCAATTTTAGGAGCCATTTTCAAAAATAAATCTTTTATTTAACATTCCAATCGAAACAAAACAGTAGTAGATGATTATTCTGAAGTTGCCAAATTTTTATCTCAAAATGCAAACGACAATAATAAATTACAAAATCGTTTCCATAAAGTGCAAACGACCTTCTGAATATGTGCGTGTGTGTGCAGTCATACCTCGGTACTCCTCGGATTCGACGCGAAAAAAATGCTTCGGTACTCAATATTTGCTCGGCATTCGTCGCACATGCTAGAACATGTATGAGACAAGACGATGTCCCCACACCTGTCTCTCCGGACGAAAAGAAAGTCCGTCTGGCTATTCTAATAGTACGTAGTTTACTCTGTGTCCGGAAATGTACATATTTCACCTTGTACCTCCTTTTTGTGCTTTTTTCAGTTGATGATTATTTTTTTTCCTTACAAGCCATAACGAGTTCGAAGAAGTGTAGTGATAACTCTCAGTATTAAAATAATAGTGATAATCATGATAGAACAGGAAAAAAAGAGATAATAGCTAAATATCAGCGTGGTAGCTGCGTGTCTGATCTCGCTGCATTCGTAGAAAATGCCTAGAACAACGATCTCTTCTATAGTTAAAAATAAGATAACTATTAAGTGAGCCAGTGTTACTAGAGGTGTCAAGTCCGTGACCAAAGATCACAGATATCAGTAAAAAAATGAAGAAATTACTGTACATTTGGATTAAGGAAAAACAGTTGGAAGATGATAGCATATCCGAGGAAATAATTTGCGGGAAGGCAGAACAAATTCATGCCGAACTGTTAAAACACAAGCCTGGAACGAGTGCTGAGAACAGTGAAATGTTTGAAAGCAGTCATGGACTCCCCTTCCAAGCAATGACTCCTCTCCTCCGCTACTTCGCTACTATCCCATTAGGTCAGTGGTTCCCAACAGGTGGTTCGCCAGAGCCTCGGGAGTGGTCCGGTACCACATGCAAAAAGTTGCCAAATTAATGGGGATTTTGAAAGCAATGTTCATTGAACTAGATGAGCCGAATATATCCAATGACTATCAAGTGTTGAATTAAAATTTCTTAAAAGTTTAACATAATTATTTTGTTATTCGAATATGATACGTTAGAATGTGAGTACGTTAATCCTCTATCACTTTTGCCTGAGGGATATTTTATACCCCCCACCTCAAGTCGGTGGTGGGTGGGGTGGTCCACACATGGTTCAAATTCTGGGTTAGTTGTCCGCAGACTTCTACGGGTTGGGAACCACTGTATTAGGCCATCAATTCCTTTCAGTACAGGTTGAGTGAAGGTAGATTTTATTTTATTTTACCTATTTTTTGTTTCAAGTTATGTCTGTCAAGTAAAATTGTGTAATAAAAAAACCGTCATTTTATAAATTGCTCTGTAAAATATGAAATGTCTGGTTTCCAGGAACGAATTAATTCAATTTACCTTAAAAGGGAATCTGTTTAGTGCAATTTATTACTCCTTAAGGGAAAAATTCGCTCGGTACTCGTCGTGCCATCTGGAATCAATTAACAACCAGTATCGAGGTACCACGGTATATATTTATATACACATACGCACACACAACACACACACACACACACACACACACATATATATATATATATATATATATATATATATATATATATATATTGTTACGAGTTTGGGGTCAACTTGGCGTGTTATCGCCAGAATGCGAAGTTTTTGAGTCCACGATAAATAAAAAAATGGTTTAGCACGTTCACGCGTCTACCATGAAGTAAGTAATAAATCCTGCTCTTGTGTCTATTGTTGGAAAATGATTTGGTTGAGCGGTGTGGCAACACAGGTTTTGTTTCCTAGGTGAATAAGAGTCCTGAATAAAAAGTTCAGTTCTAAAGATAGTTTTGGATGCGACTTGTGTTTTAAACAGGTGATTTTCAGTGTGAAAAGTTTTTTTTAGTCTCGGCTGGTATAAGACGAGGTCCTTAGAAGGGAGGTGATTAAGGTCGTATGCTACTTATTAATAACTGTTATATTGTATTAATTGATTGTGAATTAAAATCCCTCCTTGTTAAGAAATATTCTTAGGTGCTGGAATTGTTCAGTTTCCAGCGAAGATTCAACGTTTTTATTTTGTCTACTCTTCTGCAAGTTGTGAAGAAGTGTATTGAAGATTTAATGTTTTATAAATTTTTATTATTCAATTTGTGGTAACTGGCATATTTATTTCTGTATTTGAAATTCACTTTTTAGTATATCTACCCGTCGCTCGGATTTCGTACAATATATATATATATATATATATATATATATATATATATATATATATATATATGAAGACAGTTTGTCACATTCGACATTCATTTGTAAGAGGTAAATTGTAAACGATCTGTTAATTCCTTTAAAATAAATAACTTAGGTTGAAGAAAAATTCGAATGAAGTGAAATGAGTAACCCGTTTAGACGTTGTAAATAGTGCAAAATCTGTTAATTCCTTTTTTAAAAAACACATGGCTAAGTAGAAAGCAAAATGCAACTAAATTGTAAAGTACTCACTCCAGCCGTTTGGCGATAGATTGAAGGGGATATTCATGATATCATGTACACCAGTGGTTCTTAACCTGGGGTTAAGCCCCTTTATGGAGACGTGAGGGATAATCAGTTGAGAACCACTACAGCACACCATGCGCATAACAAGTTCCCGAGTATAACTTAAAACAAAATCTCACCTTATAAAAGCATTCCGTGCATTCCAGTACCTCGGAGACGACTAAACCTCTTCTACCCTCCGGTTTAAAAAAAAAAAAAAAAAAGGCGAAAACAGTGGACCACCATTAGACTCACACTAGAAACATGTTCGCAGATCCAATCCCCGCGTGTCCCCCGAGTACATGCCTTTCCAATCTATGTGCGTGCTTGTACAGGGGAAATCGATAGCAAGGCTCTAACAAGGGACAGGCCACGACTGAACACTGATCCAGGTAACACACGAACGCTATTTTTTTATTATTTCTCCGAAAGAATATTTTTTCAAGGCTGAGATTATTCAGACGACGGTGAAAGAAAAAAATGGATCATTTCTGCTATTAACATTCCACGTAACATGTCCGAGTCTGTGTAAAATGAGATTTCTCTGATGTCGTGCATGACTGGGGGCATAACGTGACTGTACGAACTTCTTTTAAAAAACAGGAAAATACAAATTACGTGTGTATATATATATATATATATATATACTAGCTGAAAACCCGCACTTCACTACGGAGTACATTCAAATTAAATACAACGGTCAATGTATGCAATTAATGCCAAAAAAATAATATATATATAATAAATGCGACGATTAATGTATACAAAAGAATATATATATATTTTTTTTTAAAAATCGTAAGGGATATTTTTATAGATAAAATAATGTAAAAAAAGTTAGAAGAAAATATTCAAATCAAATGTAATAGGACATACTACAGAATATAGTACAGTTAATATAGTACAGTTTGAGGAACATAATATCTTTTACTGTATTTTAATATTTTTTTGGATAATGTCCAATCGTCTGCCACATTACCAAGAAAAAAAAATATTTTTTTAATCTATTTAGTTATTATGCACGTGACGATAAGTTTATTTAAAGTACCAGAAAAAGAAATCGCGTAATCAGCATTTAATAAATTAAATTCTAAAAATAAATCTTTAAAAATTCACCAAAATTCAGAAATTGAGGTAAAGATTCGAAAAAGATCTCATTTTAAAGGAATTTTTATGACCTTTCTCATGATTTAAATTTTATAACCCTCAAATTATTATTTTCAATGCAAACTTAAAAAAAGTTACTAAAACATCTTAAAAATGTAATTTAAAAAAATCTAAGAAGAATTTTTCAAAATTCTTTCTTAGTGCACTCCTACGCTATAAGGAGAATCGCCATGCAAAATTTCAGCCCTTTAAGTTCAGCGGTTTGGTCTGTGCGTTGTATGTCAGTCAGTCAGTTACTGTTTTATATATATATATATATATATATATATATATATATATATATATATATATATATATATATATATATATATATATATATATATATATATATATATATATATATATATATATATATATATATATATATATATATATATATATATATATATATATATATATATATATATATATATATATATATATATGTATGTATATGTGTGTATATCATATGATAATACAAAATTTAGAAAAGTGGTTAACGATGGCTTATTCGGCTGCAGTCTTGTCATTAATTATACATCAGGTCGCTTGAAATCAGAAAACCTTAATGTCTACTTTGTAAAGGTTGCTGCGAATGTTTCATACAATTCTGACACGAGTTGCAAAATGTTCGGAGAGCAATCTGTCTCAGGTAGTCATCAGTCTCTGGTAATAGTTTCGGAAGTTATCGCTTCTGGAATGGTTTTACATCTTTCTTATTTGTCGGCTGTGATATGTAAAGGACCCAAAACGCCAGGTAAACAGTTGTGGAAAATGCCTATTATAACTTTTTGTAAATTTTCTGTTGGTACTTAACAAAACGCTGCACTCGTTTTATTTCGTGATAGTGAATTTAACAATCTGATTTACTGAAACAAAAGAATCGTTTGAAACTAACCTTCAGAAACACCTAAAAAGGCTGGGCTTCATCAAAAAGCTTCCGATTTATCTTTCATAGCAATTATCTAGATCCTATTTGAATGAAATTATTTCAGTGAAAGAAATTAGATGGAATTCTAAACTCAAATAAATGTACTTTTTTGCATTTTGAATGAAATTTTGGCAGGAATAGTGTTTTTCATATACACATGTTATGAAAACATCAACTTAAAACTAGTTCCGGAACATCTGATTTAAAACTAGACGGAACTGGTTTGCTTTGCTCCTGCTCGCCCAATTAAAAGCGGTAGCGCGGCAATGAATGCGCGCGCATGGACATTCTCCAGAACTTTTAAAAGAACGTTGGCAACAAAAAAGGTGTGGCAAATTTTGAATTTTCCGGCTGAAGAACGTTATGTGAAGTCAGTCTTAGAATTTTCTTCGGCGAGAGTGTCCATCGATGTTCTTATAGAGAAGGCTTTCTGAAGCCCGTGGTTGCACGTGTAGCACAAAGGAAATCTAATTAATCTACGAAGGGTTTTACGGAGAAGTGAATCGAGCTTATGTAAGCCAAGTTCCTGCGCATGTGTTGGACAGATTTGTACAAATGTGGAATTGACCAACGTAATGGATTCAAGACATCTTAATGTTTCTTGGTCTTTTGGGGAAGAATTGTGATGTCCACGTGCAAATAATTTTGGTGCTCTCCTAGCTTAAGTATTAAATAAAGTGTGGTAAGTGAATTCTAGTTTTATTCTTTCATTTTTAATGCAATGTGCTAATCTTTTATAATCACGGCCACAACAATAATAATTAACAACACATTAATTGTACATCTATATATCTCGTCCAACAACGCGATAGAAGGGAAAAATTATCTTCGTCTAATAAATTCTTAATCTCAGTTACTTTTTATGCAAAATTGCATTACACGCCTTACTTATTTAATCCTCCTGTTTTTTTTCTGCCCATCTCCCGTGCCAAAATCTTTTAATCCTTTCGAATTCTTTTCTCGGTGTTTTCTAGGAACTGATTTAGACAAGCGTGAAAGAGCCGTTTGCAACCCGCAGTGCAGTGTCAGAGGTTTTAAGCGGATCACATCTGATATTTTTTAAAAGCAATTTCGCAGCTGTTTTCCGAACACATAAACAGTTAAATCTCTTGCAGCGTTTTTAGTTCACCACTTTTTTATAACATATTTTATAATAATGCATTAATGTATCGCGTGAAATAAGGAAAACTTTTCAATCCTTTCGTGTGTCAAAGGAATAAAGAAACGCATTTATCAATCCGCAAAATATTTAGAGTAGAATTTCACAAATGCAAGATTTGCAAAGAAAAAAATTTTTTTCGTGTGTACAGTTTGTAATAAATATTATTCCAATACTTTCTTCGGAACAAAATAGTTTTGTTTTTCCCATAGTTCAATACTGGTTAATATATGTGACAGGTAAAAACAGGGAAACATTTGAGCTTCCAGTACGGCCTTTATTACTCGAGGACTAGAACCTAAGAATGTCGGGCATGCCACAGGTGTTTAAGCAGCCTACCGCAGAAATTTGTTCCTTTGAAGAGGTCTACCCTGCCACGTAGCTAGTTCTCATACGTACTTTTAATTTATCCTGCAAGATTCCACTGCTTTATGACGCAATCCTGAGAGTGTTGCTTAAAACACAACAGAATTCAAATAAACGCGCGTTTTGCATTTCAAGATCTATTTACAAATGCAGAAAACATATGCCAAAAACTTGCACTTGGAGAATCACGGATTGCTTCCAATCCGTGATATGGAAAACCCCGAGAGGAAGACTTTGCATAGCTGAAAACGGGTAATGAAGATTGGCTGATACATCTCCTTATGCCTTTATCAAAAGTCCCAACCGATTCCCCCGTCGGTCATATGAAATTCAATGTGAATTGCCCGTTTCAAAAATCAATCAACTACGAGGAATCATTCGACTGTGAGGAGATGGCTCACTTGAAGCAGGAGAGGCAAGTAATTCTAGTTACCATGTGAAGTAAATGGGTCTCTTCAGTTCCCAAACAGTTAGAAAGAAAAGAAAATTTTCTTACACGTGTCATAACGCCTGAGAACGTCTGTAGAGCAATCACTGTGCGTCTTTTCTCCCCGTCCGTGACGAACGCGTGCACCTGTATCTTTCAGACTAGACGTATTATTGATTGCTGAAACTTGCGCCAAATGAGGATTCCCACAGGAACGGCGCTGGAAGAGTTCAAGAAAAGGAAAGAGCCTCGCTTAACCACCAATTAAACTTTTAAAACAAATTTAATTTCTTAAATAAAATTCCAAAATTTTCAACTATTTTTTACACGCAGAAGGATTTTTATAGAAGTATATGAAGAAAATGTTAAGATTTGGGTTTGTTTTGGGACGCTACGGTCAATTTTTTGCTACACGAGGGATAATTAGACCGAGACCTACTGCTTAAAGCCGATTCCGAACGGCTACAAACGTCCATGCCAGTGGCGTACGCAAGGGGGGGTTGATGGGGGTTATAACCCCCCCCCCATTGGTTCTGATTACATATATTATTTAATTAGGTTTACGCTTTGCACTGATTGCTCAAAACTACTCTTTCATAGTAATAGTCCAGTCAAATTAGCTCAAAATGGCGGCGAATCATGCATTAAACGAAGGGGTTGAGATTTTATCAGGAATGTGTAGGAGATGGTTCCCTGAGCAACGCATAATAAAGTCCCCTCGATTTCAGGCGCCACGAGGGGGGGGGGGGGGGTATGAGGTCACTTTTTTCAGTTTTTGGCGTTTATCTCGAAAACGGTGCGTCGCAAAGAAAAATGTCATGCCCAAAAATTAAAGCTTATAAAATTCCCTTCCAAATGGTATATCCATGTTTGTACCCAAGTGTTACCGTTTTCGAGATATGAGCCGTTGAATATGAAAATTTTTCAAAAAAGTGGTAGCGGTTCAGGTATCTTGTCAAACTTCATCTTCTAACTCTTTCCCCTTCCATTTCTCAGAAAACTCGTGATAGAGAAAGTTGTAGAGCGAAAAATGTCATTCAAAAATGTATAGTGTTATGCTAATTTGTCTTCACCAAGTAAATAGTTAGAGCGTTTTGAAGTTTAGGGGTTCTTTTCAGCATTTTGATTGTAAAATGCTCGTCACTCAAGTTTCGTTTCCATGGTCTGTAACTCTCTTAATAACTTTGTATGCTGTTTAATTAGATACGTATAGTATTCATAACCCATATAAATAATAAATTATGTGTAACCTGTATGCATAATGTATATCTCATAATATACAGAAGAACACTTGTAGTACAAAGGAAGAAGTAAGAAAACAAACCAAAATGTATAAAAGTTGTTCATATAATCAAAAAAATGGTTATCAAAAGTAAGTTCAAAAAACAGTTACATTAAATATATTATATACAATTTATTTCATCAACTGCTTTCCTGTATATTAAAAGCCGTCAATATGATACTTCGGAAAAAGTTTCAAACAAGTCTTCACTTTTATTTTAGCTTCTGAAGAATGTCCGAATTTTCATGAACTGATTTCTCACAAAGGTGGCATCCCACTATAATGCCACGATCAAAGTCACTAAGCTCCTTTGACTTACTCATCGTCTCACAAACGCATAAATATGACCTGACAAACCACTACCAATACTTTTATAGCTTTCGGTTACGTATCAAATTACGTCACCTGCTAGATCCACTTCTTTAGGGGGGTGTCCGGATACTTTTGGCCGGATAGTGTATAACGTATTATTGAATATTAATGAATTATATAAATTAATAAATTTACTTAATGGGGTAAGTACGAGCAAAGAAAAATGAAAGGTACTTGTGGTGATTAAGATCATGCTCATTTGGCGGGGACTGGAACATGAGCAGGAACATTCGTTCCTCAGCTCCAGTAATGTCTCCTGGTGAAGATTTGGAGTCATAAAACACTTTGGCGTTGTTGTTCCATTGGTGTTTGTTGTTCCATTGGCATACCGCTGGAAACATTGTACTATTGCTGCTTTGCTTTTACCATAAATCGCTGACGTAGTGTCACATCCTGAGAAACTATGGATGCAGAGAATGTACTGGCTGAATGATAAGACCTGAAGATGTTGGGAAGAGTAGAGCCTGTCTTCTGTGTTGCCCCGTCCGGCCTTCATGAAAAACACATTCGTGTCTCGTGGGGTGAGTGCCACAAATTAGACGAGCAGGTCTTACCTATCTACTATCATCACAGTTGAATGAGAGATGTTTTGCCACTCACCTCTGACAATACTGCAGTCAGCATCTCCTTTTTCTGTAGTAGACTGTATACCTCTTGCACCCACGGCCTGAACTAACATAGTAATGAACTTGGTTTTGTTCCTTTCATTGGAAAGGAAGTTTTCTAGATGAACAGTAGCCACCATGTTCTTATTGAAGTCAATATCCACTGATGTTTTACTTGATGCTCTCCGATGTTGTTCGTCTCTTTCCGTGGAGTTCGTGTCTTCATAACCATCAAAAACCACAGCTGAACTGCTGCCGTAATGGTTGATTATGTACGATACATATTGATTGCAGATGGAGGCGAAGGTGGTGTTGGTGTTCCACTTTACTCTATGAAGCAGGAAGCCGACATGGATTACCGTGAAACTGTTCTTCACATTGATCAGTTGATTGTATTTTGGGAAAGTATCAGACAGTGCTGACCTTTTGATTTTTCTCATTATCCCCTCGGCGAATAGAGACATGGGGTATGGGGCTAACTCGTACGTTAGCAACTCCTCTACATCCCCTTCTTTCTTCTTGGTGATCAGAGTTCTTTGAAATTTCATCAGAGGCTCTACCACCACTACCTCATCATTAACTTTGATCATATTGCTCATCGCAGCTAAAGGAACGACTGAGTCCTTCTTGGATTGTTTCACTTCTGAGAAATTCATTCCAACAAAAGTGCTCATTGTGCGGGTTCCAATTTTCAAGGCCTGGTAGCAATTGACGTTACATGTTCCAATTACTCAAAGTTCCAATTATTCAAAGTGACATCAAATAATTACGTTCAACAAAAGACGGGTGATCAGCCAACCATTGAGCAAGCTTCCTTCTGTCTAGATCATCTGTGGTTATGCGCGATGCTCGAAACTCAACATGTTGTTCTCCTCTTGCAGTATGGACGCCACAAAACATCTCAAGTGAACTACATATTGCTGTAGCTGTGCGTGCTCCCCCAACCCATTTCGCAACACCGAATCACTAAAGCCTCGTTCACGTGTTAATTCTCCTTCACTCTTCATGTCACACATGAGTGTCACCTCAATTGTCATGTCAGACCACACACCAGCCATTGGTGTTCCAGTTCTGTTGACAGTGAAGTATCCACGATCTATAAAATCCTGTTTAAGTTGAAGGTGGCGAGTTGTTAGTCCCAGCATGTGTTGTACATATAGGTGAGTACACTTTGCATAATGAAAATGCCCGCTGGCATGGAAGTAAGGTATCATCAGTTGGGCGCTTGTCATATGATCTTCCCAGTTGCGCTGTGCTGCAATGAATTTTTTCATCAACATCACCATTTCAAAGTACTGGACCCACAAAGCTGCTGTTGGCCCATTACCTTTGAGACATGACAATTCGTTGCTCAATTTTCACTGAATGCTGGCAAGGGAGGTATTTGTGGAAATGTGTTGTGGAGTAATTTCTACTGAGGTCAGAAGTAACTGAACTAATTCTTCTTTTTCATATGGTGTGGTATCTAAATTTTCCAAAATGATCTGAGTTAAAGTGACACTTTTATACATTTTGGTTTGTTTTCTTACTTCCTCCTTTGTACTACAAGTGTTCTTCTGTATATTATGAGATATACATTATACGTACAGGTATACATAATTTATTATTTATATGGGTTATCAATACTATACGTATCTAATTAAACAGCACACAAAGTGATTAAGAGAGTTACTGACCTTGGAAACGAAACTTAAGTGACAAACATTTTACTAGCAAAATGTTGAAAAGTACCCCTAAACTTCAAAACGCTCTAACTATTTACCTGGTGAAGATAAATTAGCATAACTTTATACATTTTTGAAGGAAATCTTTCTCTCTACAGCTTTCTCTATCACGAGTTTTCTGAGAAATGTAAGGGGAAAGAGTTAGAAGAGGAAGTTTGACGAGATACCAGAACCGCTACCACTTTTTTTGAAAACATTTCATATTCAACGGCTCATATCTTGAAAACAGTAACACTTGGGCTCTAAGTTAGCACCTATCCTTTTTGATATTTTTATGAATGACATTCCTAACTCTCCATTCACTACACTAGCCATGTTTGCGGATGACACGACAATACTACCTAAGCATCAAAATGTTAAATATATGCACAAGTTCCTACAGAGACATATTGGAATTCTTGAACGATGGTTCGAAAGGTGGAGGCTCAAGTTAAGTCCTTCAAAATCTAAAGCTATTTTTTTTCAGTTACAATAGAATTCCACCTCCTCACAGTATAGAATTCCACCTCATAGAATTCCACCACCTCATTGTCACAGTATGCAATCAACTGGTTCACTTTGAGAGAGATGGCAAATACATAGGAATTTACCTCGATAGTCGACTGACGTGGAAGAAAAATATTGAACATAGCATTAGAAATTTTTTTAAGCCCGTAAGGATATCGCCCGCTTCCTGTACCAGAATCAAAAGGGTTTAGATAACAAACTACTCTTGTATAAAACCGTACTGCGTCCCATCCTGTTGTACGCCGTTCCTGTTTGGGGCTCAGCGGCTGACACCCATATCCAGCGATTGCAGACAATTCAAAATAAAACACTCCGTGGTTATAGGAAGGCGCCCTGGTACCTTAAAAACGTACTTATTCACAGGGATCTGAGAATCGAACCCATTCGGCAACACATTAAAGATCTCGCATCTAAGTTCTACAATAGATTATATTCAATAGACAATGAAGAAATAGCTAACCTCCCGACTACGACCCAAGGGAATGTGAAAGGGGAAATGCTATAGGCGTCCTAAGGCAACTTTGATTATCCACCCTGGTCTCCTTCCCCTTTCTTAACTCTCCCTCCAACCTCTTCTAAATTTTAATTTACATTTGCCGTTGCTTCTGGTTCTGACCTGCGTTTTTTTGATGGATCGACCTCAAGACTATCCTTACTAATTTTTGCTTAATCGTCTGCTACCGTAATTTTTTTTAAATAAAACCTGCCACATTATTTACTTATTTATATTTTGCTAGTATTAGTATTATTTATTTTTATTTATTTATTATTATTATTATTATTAATATTTTCATTATTATTTAACTTTCAAGTCAACCCTTTTCTTTTAATCCTGAGAACGGAAATATAGCCACAAAAAGTTATCCATACCGAGGATATGGAGCCCTGCTCTCTGGTGCCTCGTTAATGTACCATGTCTATGTCTATGTCTACGGTAACACTTGGGTACAAACATGGATATACCATTTGGAAGGGAATTTTATAAGCTTTAATTTTTGGGTTTGACAATTTTCTGTGCTACACCCTGTTTTCGAGATAAACGCCGAAAACTGAAAAAAGTGACCTTTGGACCCCCATCCCACCCCCCGCGGCGCCTGAAATCGAGAGGACTTTATTACACTTTATTAGGAGTTGTTCAGGGGACCAACCCAGACACATTCCTGAAAAAATCTCAACCCCTTCATTTAATGCGAAATGAAAACCTAATTTGACTGGACTATAACCCCCTCCTTTGAAAATTTCTGCGTACGCTACTGGTCCATGCCAACAGTGGGACTCGAACCCACAGACTCTGGTACCGAAAGCCAGCGCCCTAGGCATTCGGTCATCATCCGGTTGTTACGATTTGGGACGGTGGACCCTAGTCGGGGATCACGTTGGGATTCAGTACAAAGAGTCCTCGGATCAAATCTCGACTAGCGCCACTCAGTGCCCTCATGTCTGCACACGTTCAGTCTGTATAGGCCGAAATATTCCCCAGTGTGATTTTCTGGGTTGGAGAAGATTGTCTGGAGCCGCCTAGAGTTCACGACTGCGGATGCTTGATCTCAATCAAGGTGAAACAGTCTCAGTCAAGGTCGGTTATGTGGGTTACCTATTCCTATAGGGTGCTTCCATTACCGGAAACCAACCAGTTTCGTGGTATTCAATGGGAGGATGATGAAAGTTCAATGTGCCTTTCGCATTGGGAAAAAGAATTTACCAAATGTAGGTAAATCAAATTGTAAATTTATACCCGTACCCCTTAAACTCTGTTTTGTTTTCCAAGGGGCTGCAGCAGCAAATGGCCGGTTCGTCATTCGAATTGATTTAGACGTTAAATTGAAAATACTACATGATAATTTTGATTTTTTGACTAGGTTTGTTTGATATTTATCGAACATTCAGTGAGAATAATGATAATGAGATTGCAGAAGTCTGTATCGACATCAAAGAGGAGGAAATTATTTTCCTGCCGTAAAGTCTTTTTTCCAAGATAAACAATAATGTAACGGAACGGAAAAACTCTTGTCGGATCTGAATAGTCACTAATACCTAATCACTTATTGATACGCGCGCATTCAAAGCGCTCGGAGTTTCCCCCGCTGTTAACAACTTGGCGGATAAAAATAACTTTCTCCGGTGTTTCTCTCCCCTTGAAGCCGATTTAATGAGACCATTAGAAACGCATTTTCCTCCTCACTTTTCCTCTGCAAGCATTTTTAATTGCACTCCCGACTCCCGAAATAAAGCGCTCCCATCAAAGACACATTCGATGCGCTTAAGAAGGATTTTTTTCTTTTGGTGTAACCCGGCCTGGGTCGGCTTTATAGCCATGTGAACGATTCCGGCCTGGTTTTTGATGGGCGCTATTCAATCTGTTGAGAGTGGCCGGGAACAATGGAAGGGATGTTGCTATTTTTGATGCAGTACGGGATACATTCTCGGGGAAGAGCCTATTTTTTTACGCAGATTAACATACATTATAAAAAATTTAAAACGTGTGTTAAACACGTTTCAGAACAACGAAAGCTGCATGTTCCTACGATGTTAACAATACCAGACACGAGACATTTTGATGTTGTACTGTCTGTGAGAAACCAACTCCACTTATATATACTATATCTATATATATATATATATATATATATATATATATATATGTATGTATGTATGTGTATATATATATATATGTATGTATATATATATATATATATATATATAAATATATATATATATATATATATATATATAAATATATATATATATATATATATATATATATATATATATATATAGAGAGAGAGAGAGAGAGAGAGAGAGAGAGAGAGAGAATTAACCCTAGTAAAATATTTTCTTCACATATGTTTTGCTAACCGTCCGCGTCCCCCTCAAGTTGAGAACAACTGATATCTGAATGGCATATTTCATGGTTAGTCTTCGTCAAACGAGGGTGAGTGAAATGAGAACCTTAAAAATGCAATAAAAGTTTGCATTTTTAAGATTCTCATTTTTAAGGTTCTCAAAGCGATTGTTTTGTAAATTGGCAGCATTGATTCTCACGGTCTGAAGTGTGGCCGACGAAAGGCATCATGATGCGAGAACGATCCTCAGCAGCAGTGTAGAGACTGCGGCTACTCATGCAACATGCACCAAAGAGGAATAAATAGTTCTGTTTCGCTGTTTTCTGAGTAGTAAAGGGGTGAAACGCATGGAAATTCATCAATGAGGGGAAGTTTAATGTCGCGATGAATGTCTGTCACTACACAGCAAGTGTACGAATTGTCTAGGGGTACCATAGCTCCTCTCCAAAACCGAAAACAACTATCGGCGGGAAAGGTTATGCTGACTCTCTTATGGGATAAAAGAGGAGTAATTGGTCAAAGTTATTCAGATATGGCAAATGATATTTTTTTTAATTTCAGGAGACATTATTTTGATATAACTCAAATCGTATGTTCTACAATGACGACGCTTTCCAGGAAACTTTTCTTTAATCTCAACTGTTTACGAGTGTCTTGTTTGACATCTGAACTTCTATTTATTTATTATCTGGAATTTTACATATTTTTTTCATATTGAAAAGAATATAACTGAAATCACTCAGCAGTTACTGGTATGAACTTTTGCACTGCGTTTATTTTTCTTTTCATTAAAGTGTCTGAAAGATTTTTGACCTTTAGCAAATTTTCTGCAAATATTTTCTCTCGTGCTATACTTGCCCTGAAAAAAATTATTTACTTGTCCTTAAAACTAAAATTATAATTTTTATAATTCCATAAGTCTAATTATTTTGCAAAGTTTTTTTAATTTTTATAAATTCATATATTTATTATTAGATAAATTTTTATAATTTATATTATCATAATAATTTAAAATAATATTATTAATATAAATAACACTAATATGCAAGGTTTTGTTGTTTTGAAATGAATAGGTGTATCTGAATGGATTTTTTGTCCAGATTCCGAAAATGACCTTCAAAATTCCGTATCACGTCACGTTTTTCCCCAAATGACTGAAATGTGAAATTAAAAAAACGGTATTTTGTAATGACATCGTTATAGGGCAATGTTCCTAACGCATGAAAATGTTTTCTAGAGGGGCGGAATGATTGTTTAAGGAATAGACAAGCGAAAATATCTAGCTGATAATGGAAATGCAACTGTTTCATCTGTATGACGTTACGATTTGCGCCACTCACAAAGGCGAAACATGAGAGAATTTATCTTGGCACGGTAGTATGTCTCATACCTCACGCCAGCGCTCCCTTCTTGCTATTGGTCACATGTGGCGCAATTTGAGGCATATCGCGGTACACTGGTAAAGTGTACACGTGGTACGTGGTACACTAAAAAATCATAGTGACGATTGCTACTTCTGCACAGTGAATATCGGGGCCCATACCAGAACCAGTAAACATAACATTATGTATCCCAATATCCCATCTGCCATAAGACCAATGCCCCATAGTTAATCCATCCCTGTGGCATCCCCGTCCAATATCAAGCCCCCTACAGACACCGATTCAGACGACGTTACAAGTGAGGAGATGTACAAACCGTACATCATGGAGGATGAAACCTCAGTACCATTTACACAGGATGAACTGAATGATTTGGTTCGCGATCTGAATTTACCTAAAGACGCAGCAGAGCTTTTAGTACCAAGACTTCATGAAAAGAATTTACTGTGCCCTAATATGAGATTCTCCTGATACAGACACCGGGAAGCAGAATTGGTTCCGATTTTTACTGAGGAAGGTGGTTTGGTGTATTGTCGAGACATTCCGGCAGTTATGAAATACTTCAACATCAATTACAATCCAGGACAGTGGAGGTTTTTCATAGATGCCAGCAAATCCAGTTTAAAAGGTGTTTTTATTACACAATACTAACATCCATCCATACATTCCAATAGCACATTCTGTGACTTTGAAAGAGACATACGAGAACCTTAAATTACTGCTGGAAAGTGTGCAGTACAAATTTTAGAAATGGTCTTTGTGCGGGGATTTCAAGATGATTGGAATATTGCTCGGCCAACAAGGAGGCTGCACAAAATTTCCTTGCTTTTTGTGTGAATGGGATTCCAGAGAAAGGACGGAACATTGGGTTCGGCAGCAGTGGTGAGTCAGAAGTACTTTCACACCTGGCGAAAAAAACATTGTTTCAGTTCCACTGGTTGATCCTCGAAAATACTGTTGCCACCTTTACACATCAAACTTGGCTTAATGAAGCAATTCGTGACAGCTCTAAGCAGGGACAGTAAATGCTTTCAGTATCTGTGTGGTAAGTTTGCATCAATCACGACTGAAAAAATTAAATCTGGCATTTTTGTAGGCCCTTAAATACGAAAATTAATGGCAGACATCAAGTTCAAGAAAACGATGTTTGAGTGCGAATTGCGAGCATGGACTGCATTCAGAAATATGGTACGCAACCTTTTTGGGGAACACGAAGGCTTCAAATTACACTACTTTAGTTGAGGAGCTGCTGGAATCTAAAAACTGCTTGGTTGCAAAATGAGCGTCAAAGTTCACTTTCTTCATGCTCATCTCAATTACTTTCCTAACAATCTTAGTGATTTTTCGGAAGAACATGGCGAGCGCTGAAGAGATACCAAGGAAAGTGGACTGTACATATGATGGCCGACTATTGTTGGATGTTGAACAGAGACTGTACGGACGCACACCGAAGACAATGCAAAAAAAGGAAGTGTGAAGGGGAGCCCAGTGGTCAATGTTAAGAATGTTTGCTTTTGAATATCTGTTGATGTTTATCTGTTCCTTAAACAATCATTCCGCCCCTCCATAGAGCATTTTCACACGTTACAAACGTTGCCATATAGCAATGTCATGAAAAAATAATTTTTTTAAAATTTTCACATTTTCATCATTTGTGACAAAACTTGAAGTGATTCGGAATTTTGAAGGTCATTTTTGGAATCTGCGCAAAAAATTCATTCAGATACACATATTCATTTCAAAACAACAGAAAAAAGTTGAAAAATGCATATCAGTGTAATTAATGTTGTTATTAATTGTAATAATAATAATAATAATAATTTATTGATATTATTATAATTAATATTATTAATTATATAATTATTATTATACTATAATTATATTATTATAAATATATATCGTTATAATATTTTATAAATATATGTAATATTTTATAAATATTTTTTTTTAGTTTTTATAAATCCTCAAGTCTAATTATAATGATACGAATATGAATAATTATATATATATATATATATATATATATATAAATAAAAGAGCTCGTCTGTTTGTTTGTCCGCTATAGAATCATAGACTGTTTCACTCACCAGGATCAAATTCGTCACAGTTAATGTTAAGGTCCCGAGAAACTTAAATCAGGAAAAACGAAATTTGGGGCTCAATTAGATTTTTAAATTAATTTTTTAATGATTTTTATGCGTCTAAGAGGTGCGCGACCACCTGTGGAGCCCCTTCTCCACAACCAGCTGCGTTAAGAGAGATGGTTTGGGGGGTGACGGAGGTTGGGGGTCAAATTCCAATGCGCGGGAGGAAGAGGGTTGGGAATGACCTTTGGCCCTGGCTCCCCAAATAAACACAACTGGTCAGATGAACATGAAGAGCGGGGGTGCAGCCCAGTATTTTTTTGATGGAATGCATGAAAAATTTTATATCTATATATCTACCCGGGCAATAATGCTAGTATATATATATATATATATATATATAAGAGAGGGAGAGAGAGCTGCCAGATTTATAGAATTGTCCACCCTGGAGAATCGAAAAAATTGTCAAAAAAAATCTAAAACAAGGGTATTTGCAATGTGATAAAGGATGAACGGTTATAAACAGAATATAAGAATGCTAGGCAATGAGGTTATTAGTATATGTAAGAGTTAAAGGTTAATAGGTAAAAAGAATAATTAAGAGTGGGATGGGCAGATGACGATGAGGGAAACTGTGAAATGAAACCAAGAAACAATACACACTACGTGAGATAAAATAAACTAAAATAATTCGTAAAGTCAAGTATAGGATCGCTTGTATTTGTACACTGCTCTTTCAAAGATAAGGTAAAAAGGAAACTGACAAATTCTTTGTTAGAGCGAGTATCGACGGCAACGTTTTCAGATGCAGAATCTGTCAGTGATTCCTTTTGGAGCAATGATTCTCAACCTTTTTATGTCTACGCCTCCCCTTTCTTTGAACTTCTTACACTACGTTCCCCCTCCCTAAGGCCTGTATATATACAGGGTCATCGGAAAAGGGTGTCCGGGATTTCAGTTGTGCTCACCGGGAACAACAATCGACCGATCGGATTTTGAGTACCAGCATATGGTATGCTAACTCTAGTAGTTTTATTTTACCACGTCATGGTGACCGTGACTGTGCTGAGGCCAGCGCCGACGTTGTGACGCCGTGCTTCCTCCTACATGAGTTTTGACGTTTAATAGGAAGGGACGGTTAAATTTTTTGGCCACCAAGAAACCCCGATTTGAGCTCTCCAGATTTTCTTCTATGAGGATACCTGAAAAACATTGTGTCTGCTGAGAAGATCCGGTACTACGCCATTTATCGGACAGAATAACTGCTGCAATAGCGACTGTGATTGCTGTGGTCGAGCGTACATGGATGGAGATCGACTATCGTCTAGATGTGTGCCAAGCGACGAGGGGGAGGGGGGGGCTCATATGGAAACCAACTAGGTATTGTTCAAAACTTGATTCGTCTCTGTATCTTTTGATGAAAAAATAAACACCATGAGTTCTATTATATGGTTCTTTATTTCACGTTGCAATCACGGACACCTTTTTCGATGACCCTGTATATATATATGTGTGTGTGTGTGTGTAAGTAAAATAGGCTCACCCCATATTTTTCACTGATCATCTGCGCCCTCTAAGCCCAAGGATGAGAACCACTGTGTTAGAGTATTTGTTCAGATTTCCCGACAAAGCTCTGCGATCTTGCATTTTGAGATTTCATATTACACTGCCACTAAAATACAAATTAATGACGGTCCCTTAGGTTGATAGTTTGATTTTAAATTTTGATTAAAATTTTTCCACTCGAAAATACTCTATATTAAATCATTGAGATAAAAAACACTTTATTTTCGTTTTATTTCTTCGGAAATGAGTTTTTCTCAGCTATTTTAAAATTGAATTCCGCAAACTTTATTCGTTCCAAACAATCAAGCATTTTTTTTTTCCGATATGCATCTGTTGAGTGACATTCATTTGCGCATAGCGACATAAGCAGAATAGATTACATTTTGAAGTATTCTATTTGAAAATTTCCAGAAATCGATAAAATCCATAACTTTAGTTTTTAATTATGGTATGCTATACAATTTGTTTAGATATATCTCTCTGTACTCAAACATCAAAATAATGAGTCAAAAATTTGAGACAAGTAGATTTTGAAACATTCGATTTAAAAATTGGTCAGAGAGAAAAAAATTATGTTTGAAGGAATAAGATAAATATAAATTCTCTTCCACCGTCTTTAAATAAACTATTTTTTTAACATGGGTGACCTTTAAATTTTTCTGTAGTCATTTCAACAATTCCAGCTTGGGTCTGTCATTTGTTTATGTATTAAATGAACTGTAGTGTGTCTTAATTATGCTTATATTGCAGTTTCTAAAGTTCTTAAAATATATCAGACAGTTTATGTATTAAATGGACTGTAGTGTATCGTAATTATGCTTATATTACAGTTTTGAGAGTTCCTAAAATCCGTTATAGAGAAAAAAAACATGCTTGAAGGTATGAAATAAATACAAACTCTCTTCTACCGTAATGGTTTAAAATAAGCTATTTTTAACTGGGGAAACTAAAACAGTCCTGGTTAACTGGGGATCTTAAAACAGTTCAGAGAGTTTACGTTTTAAATGAACTGTAGTATGTCGTATTTATGCTTATTACAGTTTCAAAAGTTCTTGAAATAGATCAGACATTTTATGTTTTTAATGGACTGTAGTGTGCCGTAATTATGCTTATATTATAGTAGTTTCGAGAGTTCTTAAAACAGATCATAGAGTTAGTGTGTCGTAATTATTCTTATATAACAGTTTCAAAAGTTCTTTAAATAGTAGATCAGACAGTTTATGTTTTTAATCGATTGCAGTGTGCCGTAATTATGCTTATATTATAGTAGTTTCGAGAATTCTTAAGGTATCCAACTACGTTTGAAACGTCGATTTTGATGAAAATGTCGAAATTTTTTTTATTCGTGTTTCTTAAAGACTGAGCATTTCTCTTTCCGAATCTGCTTTTATCTTTTCTCTACGATAAATAGAAATGAAATTATAGTGATTTAAAAAATAGTCGCAGCTGTCAGTTTAGACCGGAAGTGAAGAATCCAAAACCGGAAGTAGTTCGAAAATCTTATTTTTTTAAATAGTTTTGGGATATTTTTAGGTTTTAAAGTTTAAATTATTCATAATTCATTGCTACTGTATGGCCTCACCTATTTTTGCTGTTTTACAAGTAACGTTTTCTATAAGAAATTGGCAACAACTTCATTCTCAGCGATCGTGTTTACATTTCGCTACGCACTTGTTCGCAACGTGAGTTCGCTAATTACTTGCATTATAAAGATATTTTTCTCTTACAATTAGTTTGGGAAAGTTTATTTTTTCTATTAACATGGGAAATTCAAGGAATTATTCCCGAAAGAAGCGTAAGTTTACAGGAAATCGCTTCTCAAAAAACGATCAACAAAGAGAAGCTGTGATGATATCTGAAAGCGTCAATACTGCGAGCTCGTCAAAACTTCTCGGAAATAAAGTTATTCCAGAAAATTTTAAAGATAAATTCTGAAAATGAACTATACGGTAATCGTATTTTCGATCTTGAGACATTAATAACTGTTTTTTCATTTCTTTGCTGCCCCATGTGTTTGAATAATGATTTAGTTTTGACTGAAGATTCCACATTTGGTCTGTGTTCCAACTTCCAGCTAAAATGTAATAAATGTACATTTATAAAAGGTTTCTCCTCAACTAAGAAGGTTTAAAATAAAAATATCATCAATACTCAGTTGGTATGTGGTCTGCGGCTTATTGGTAGAGGATTTTGTTCAGGGAAGAAACTCTGCAGTATTTTAAACCTACCCTATCTTTCAAAGGGAACTTTTCAACGAACAGAAGAAAATATGTTGAATGTTGTATCAAAAGTTGCAGAAGAATGTATGATAGAAGCTGCAGAGGAAATTAGAAAAAAATTCTAAAGATGTTGTAAACTGCGGGGTGTCAGTGGATGGCACCTGGCAACGACGTGGGTTTTCATCTTTGAATGGCTGTGTGACTGCTGTCTCCATCAACACAGGGAAGATTTTGGATCTTGAAATGTTATCTCAGCATTGTAGAATTGGCCAGAAATCCAAATCGAGTGGTACAAACCGCCCGCATGTCTGTAGCAATCACAAGGGGTCAGCCGCAAGTATGGAGACTGTGGGAGTCTATAGAATTTTTGAAAGATCAAAAGCATTACGAATGCTTCAATATACCGACTATTAAGGTGACGGAGATTCTAAGGCTTATATAAATGTTAAAGACATATATAGACCAGATTCCGTCACTAAATTAGAGTGCATTGGCCATGTGCAGAAGAGAGTGGGAAGTCGGTTGAGGAAGCTAAAGAAGACCCAGAAAGGCCTCGGAGGGAAAGGTAAACTTACGGATGATTTCATAGATAAATTGCAGAACTACTACGGAATAGCTATCAGAAATCACAACGGTGGCGATGTAAAGTATTTACAAACAGCTGTAATTGCCGCATTCTTTCATGCCTGTTCAAGTAAGAAGCAGCCGATGCACGGTCAGTGTCCTATAGGACCAGATAGCTGGTGCAAGTACCAAAAACTCTGTGATCAGCATCTGCTTAAGAAATGTTTGCATGGCATGACACAGAACAATAATGAAAGCTTCAATAATGTTCTGTGGCAAATTATTCCCAAATCTACATTTGTGGAGATAAAAACATTGAGATTAGGGGCATACCTTGCTGTTTTACAGTTTAATAAAGGATTGACGAGCATAATAGCTGTATTGGAAGCAATGCGCTTAACTTCTGGACAGTATATGGTTGAGGGATTGCGTCTTATTGATAAAGATCGAATCCACGATTCTCAGAGACATTCCTTACCAGAATCAAAAATACTCCGGAAGAAATTACGGGCTAAAAGAAAAAAAAATATGTGAAGGATGAGGATGTAGAGGGATTAAATTACGAAGCTGGAGGATTTTAAGCTGTTTTTTTTGTTTAAATATATACTTATAAGTACATGTCAAAACTTTAAATGCGTTTTCTGAAAAACTTGTTTTTCATCAAAAAGACTACACGACTATTGTGATATCTCAAAATATAATCAGGATATATCTATGAAATTTTTCAGGTATGTTTTTCATAATACTAAGAATGTAATGACCTACAGATTAGGCTCTAGGTATATTATTTGTTGATTTATAGCTGTATTTATAAAAAAATCTCGTGAGAAATTACTGAAATTTTATATGTAACTGTATACGAACACCTGTATTTTTTTTTAATTTCAAAATATTGATTAGTTTGTAGGTGATTACATTCTTGAGTGCCTTACGCACGTATGATAAACTGAAAGTAATGTTTTATGCATAATTTTTTTGTAGAGCAAGAGCCGTTTATGCTAAATTTTGCAAAATTTTCACCCAAATTCTTCAATTTTGTAAAACGTTGCATAGTTATGGTGTATTTTTTCCTCATTTTCCTATTTTTATGCTATATTCCACTGAAAAATAACAAATAAATTTTCACGGGTCAAGTTTTTGAAAAAAAGTGCTCCGAACGTAGTCGGATACCTAAAAACAGATCAGAGAGTTTATGTTTTTAATAGACTGTAGTATGTCGTAATTATGCATATATTATACCAGTTTCGAGAGTTCTTAAAACAGATCAGAGTGTTTATGTTTTAAATTAATTGTAGTGTGTCGCAATTATGCTTATATTACACTAGTTTCAAGATTTCTTAAAACAGATCAGAGAGTTTATGCTTTAAATGAACTGTAGTGTGTCGTAATTATGCTTATATTACAGTTTCAAAAGTTCTTTAAATTGATCAGACATTTTATGCTTTTAATGGACTGTAGTGTGTCGTAATTATGCTTATATTATAGTAGTTTCGAGAGTTCTTAAAACAGATCATAGAGTTAGTGTGTCGTAATTATGCTTATATAACAGTTTCAAAAGTTCTTTAAATAGTAGATCAGACAGTTTATGTTTTTAATGGACTGCAGTGTCCCGTAATTATGCTTATATTATAGTAGTTTCAAGAATTCGTAAGGTATCCAACTACGTTTAAAACGTCGATTTTGATGAAAATGTTGAAATTTTTTTTTTATTCGTGTTTCTTAAAGACTGTGCATTTCTCTTTCCAAATCTGCTTTTATCTTTTCTCTACGATAAATAGAAATGAAATTATAGCGATTTAAAAAATAGTCGCAGCTGTCAGTTTAGACCAGCGGTTGCCAAAGTGGTGGTCCGCGGACCACTAGTGGTCCGCGAGAAAATTTCGCTGGTCCGCAGAAAAATGTGGAATATACTTACTCATCATGTTAAGTTATGTTTTAAGATGCATTAAAACATGATTCAATTCATAACAATACGTGACAAGTTATAAAAACTAGCTGCATAGCTCTAGCTGCATTGGACATGTTTTGTCTTACTCTCGCCTCGTTTCGCACTCTTCTAATGTTTCAGTCTTCTGTTTGTCGCATATGTATATCAGTTGAAGCGATTAAAGGTGGGCTTACGGACGTACTGAGTTCAATACAAAATGTATTCAATATATTAGTTGGGTTATTAAGGAAGTTTTTGTGTATTTTCTTTTATATATTGACACATAGATTTAAAACAGGTATGATCTTAAATCTTAACCATGTACATATTTTCTTTTATTTGATATTTATTGGGATAAAATGAGTTTGACTTTTCTAAATTTCTTTTTATTTTATTTTAGATTCAAATAAATTAAACCCATAATGAGTGAAAAAAAGCAAAAGAATATTTTGCATTTCTTTAGTAATGCAAAAGGTAATGAGAACGATAATAATAACATTAATAATACTTCACCTAACCGTGAACTGATCAATAAATCAGACCCTCCACAGTCTTCATCAGGCACCATTAGGAAACACGTTGGAACGGGAGGTGGAGAGAAGAAAAAACACAAAGTATCAAGAAAATATCATTCCTACTACTTAAAATTTGGATTCATTGAAGAACCTGACAGTGAGCTGGATCCACGGCCTCTCTGTGTTGTATGTTCTGAAAGCCTATCTAACGATGCATTAAAACCTTCAAAACTTGAAAGACACTTGAATTCAAAACACCCGGATTTAGCAAAAAAACCGCTAGAATATTTTAAAAGAATGCATGAAAATATGCAAAAGCAAGTTATTGCTTTAAGAAAAATGACCATGGAAGATAAATCATTACTAAAGGCTTCCTATCTCATAGCAAATCAGATCGCGAAATGCAAAAAGCCGTACACGATTGGAGAAGAATTAATTAAGCCATGCATGTTAAAAACCTGTGAACAGATTTTGGGAATGCAGGCTGTTCAGAAATTGAAAGTAATTCCTATGTCTAATAATACTATCAAGCGCAGAATCGAAGATATGGCCGAAGACATTGAAAATCAGATAATAAAAATGGTGAAAAATTCATCATTTTATTCAATCCAACTTGACGAATCTACGGACATTACAAACAAAGCACTTCTTCTTTGTTTTGTGAGGGTTGAGTGTGAAGGAGAGTTACATGAAGAACTACTTTGTTCGCTTAATTTGCCGGGTAGAACAACCAGCTCTGAGATTTTTGAAGCACTTAATAGTTATTTCCGGGAACATGAAATTGATTAGAAAAAATGTATTGGGATCTGCACAGATGGTGCCGCAAATATGACTGGACATCTTTCAGGAATTGTTGTAAAGGTGAAGAATGTTGGTCACCCAGACATTTTATCTACACACTGCATTATACATCGAGAACAACTTGCAGCGACGAAAATGTCCCCAGAACTACACGAAGTATTATCAAATGTCATTGAAATTATAAAGGAAATTCGACACAAAGCACTCAATTCTCGAATATTTGAGGCACTTTGCGAAGAAATGGGTTCCGAGTATACTCATCTTCTTCGTCATGCTGAGGTGAGATGGCTGTCGAGGGGCAAAATATTGACCCGACTATTCGCCTTGCGGGAAGAAGTCAAATTATTTTTCCAGCAGCAAAATAATCCGAAATTGCAAAAATGCTTGTCCGACAATGAATGGCTAGCAAAGCTTGCATACCTGGCAGATATTTTTTCCCTGTTAAATGAACTAAACATATCTTTGCAAGGACAACTTAAGGACGTGTTCACACTACGAAGTAAAATGGATGCGTTTCAAAAGAAAATATTACTGTGGCAAACGCGGTTGGTTGAAGACGATCTGCAAATGTTTTCTAATTTTGATGAATACATGAAGGAGAATGATGTTAACCAGCAAGTGGTAACCCTAGTTAAAAAGCACTTGGAATCACTTACAGAATCTTTTGCTCGTTATTACCCAAAGAATGAAGATCCCAGACATGGTAATATGTGGATAATAGATCCGTTTGCAGCAAACATTCAGGATAGTAAGTTAAGCATGCATCTAAAAGAAAGGCTCATCGACCTATCGTCCGACGAAACTCTCAAATTTAAATTTCATTCATCCTTATCAAGACCTCAGTTTTGGCTTTCCATAAAAAGTGAATACCCTTTGCTTAGTGAACAGGCGATGAAAATTCTGATTCAATTCTCCACAACTTATTTATGTGAAAAGGCCTTTTCATCTGTCACAGTCATCAAAACACGGTACCGATCTCGGCTTGAAATAAATGCAGTTCTCCGTCTTGCAGTAACAACATTGGATCCAAATATCCATAATCTTATTTCAAGTAAGCAGGAACATCCATCACACTAGGAATGTATAACGCTAAAAGTTTGATATATTTAAACCATCTTTTAATTGTTTTGTTTGTACAATTTTTGTTTATTTTATTATGGTTTATTAATAAAGCTTTCATAACTTGGTTACTATTAATAGTTTCATTTTATTAACTAGGTACATTTTATGTGTTCTTTGATCACAATTTTTTTTATAAATATATTTAACACTTAAAAAATCCTATTAGTGGTCCGCGGGATTTAAATTATGAATTAACTGGTCCGTGAGGTCAAAAAGTTTGGCGACCGCTGGTTTAGACGGTATGTTTTATGGACGGTAATCTGTCATGTTTTATGGACGGTAATCTGTCATGTTTTATGGACGGTAGTGTGTCATAATTATGCTTATATTATTACAGTTTGGAGAATTCTTAAAATTCATTATAGAGAAAAAAAATTATGCTTGAAGGAATGAAATAAACACAAACTCTCTTCCATTGTAACGATTTAAAATAAACTATTTGAACTGGGATGACTTTAAATTGTTCTGAAACAATTTCAACGATTCCAGCTAGGGTCCGTCATTTGTTTATGTTTTTAATGGACTGTAGTGAGTCGTAATAATGCTTATATTACAGTTTCGAGAGTTCTTAAAATAAAAGTACTTTAAATGCAATCCGTAACTTTCAGTTTTTTTGTGTGTATTTCTTGCTACGCTGGGAAGAACGCCTTTCACGCATTAGGAAGTTATGAGTAGCGTACTAAAATTAGTTTATAATAACTATGCATCCAACACAATGGAGAGGTAAACGATTTATTTTGTTAAACTTGCTTTTTCAGAGATAGGAAACGTTTTTAACCAGTAAAATTATTCTTTAAAATAATCAAAGGAAAAAACATTTTTTCCCCTAGTATGTCATAACATTACTTCTAAATTTGAACAGCCTCTGTAAACAAAATAAAATTTCTCCGAAAACTTCCATTATTATGATGGATGGAACAGGAAGAAAACAGGTCTCACGATGTGGCCGAAACATCCATAAAAAGAAAGTTTTCTTTTCAAAAGCTTCAATTTCGAAGTTTGTGTAAGTGGCGGCACGTGTTTTTCGAGACGGGGGGACAGTCAAACGGAAAAGAAAAACGAGTTCTCGCAGCTTTTAAAGGCTTCGATTTCACCCAACGCACCGTGATGACGGGGTAGAGTCCCTAATTGGACAGCACGGTGAAGGAGAGAGCTTCATTAGGCGGCGAACCTTTTATTTTCGGAAAGCCAACAGAGCAATTAAAAAAGTACACGCGGCGTACTCACTAATGGGGTTATTATAATGCTTCCATGTTTGACTCAGTCAAATTCTGCTTCTTTTTTTCTTCTTTTGGAGTGTTAAGAATGTAAAGTGTTCACAAAGCTCAGAAAAATGGACCCGATTTTTTTCCAGACATCGTGCTCATGTTTTCAGAGGAACGTTTTGTAAGATAGGGCAGTGATGTGCAAACTGTGGATGGCGACCAATTTAAATCATACTGAATAATAAATTTCTATCATACTGAATCATTAAATTTAAAACATACTTCAAACTTCCTGTAATTACATATTTTTAATATTTTTATTTATATTTTTATATGTTAAAAATATATGATATTGATAAATAAGGTAACACAGGAAATTCGATCTATCGTTTTTAAAAAGGACCTGTTGCACTAAACGATACATGCGGGAATATAACAAAGAAATATAATCATTGGGACTGGATGAAGCAAACGACACTTACGGGAAAACGATGATTCGGGGAGCGATCAAGCTAGGTTCCTCTCTATTTTCGAAAAAAAATCATACACCCATGGGGTCATCGAAAAAACCTGGTTGGGAGGCCTGGTTTAAATAAACATATATCTATTCATTATCAGGAGAAAACAGTACAGTTTTCTTAACTTTTGGAACATAATCCTTTGTTGTACTATTTCTTTCTTTCATATAACAGGAATTCGCATAACAGAGTAATTTTTTTAGGAGCAACTGTTTTATACGAGAGATATACATAAAACTACCCATGCCTCGATCGTTTAAAGATATTAGGCAATGATGCTTGAGCAATTTACCTGTAATTTCTTTTGACAATCATACACACACACACATACTATATACACTCAAGAGCCAAAATATTATGACCACCCCTACATTTTGCAATGAATTCGCCTGGATGACGTGGAAGGCACGTGATCAGGTGGAAGTGGTATTTAACTGCTGCTGGAGAGTCTGAAGAATCATTCTTTCACTTACTTCTGTATGTGATGGGAAAGGCTGCGGATCTAAGCGACTTTGATAGAGGGCAGATTGTAATGGCTCGAAGGCTCAGAGCAAGTATTTCCGAAACTGCACGACTCGTGGGTTGTTCGTGACCTACAGTTGTTAGTACATATGCAAAGTGGATGAATGACGGTGAAACCTGCAGTATACGACATGGTGTTGGACGTCCACACGCTATCAAAGAAAAATGTCGTCGGAGACTGTCTCGCATGGTGAAGCAAAACCGGAGCCAGACAGTGGCTCAGCTGACAGCCCAATACAATGCAGGGCCAAGTAGAATAGTATCGCAGCACACTGTTCAGCGGACACTGTTGGATATGGGGCTACGCAGCAAACGTCCCACTCGTGTGCCTTTGCTGACCAAGCGTCATCGCCAACTGCGCCTGCTCTGGGCACGGGAACATCGCGACTGGTCCATGGATCAGTGGGAGAGAGTTGCCTGGTCAGATGAATCACGGTTTGTCATTCATCACGCCGATGGCCGTGTCAGGATACACCGTCTTCCAGGCGAACTGATGCTCCCTCAATGTACAGTAGTCATACACAGGCCGGTGGTGGCGGTATTATGCTTTGGGGGACGTTCTCTTGGGCGTCTCTGTGACCCGTGGTTGTGGTAGAGCAGACCATGAATGCTACAGGGTATCTGAACATCATCATTGCAGACCAGTTGCACCCTTACATGGCCTCTGTTTTTCCAGCTGGAAATGGAATGTTTCAACAGGACAACGCCCCGTGTCACAAGGCTAAAATTGTGTTGGAGTGGTTCCAGGAATATGAAGCTAAATTCCAGTTAATGTCCTGCCCGCCTAACTCACCGGATCTCAATCCGATAGAACACATTTGGGATGTCATGGGACGGCAGCTCAGAGTTCAAAGACCACCAATTCGCAATATCTCGGATTTACGTGACCGTTGCTTAAACATCTTGTACAATCTGTCTCCGGCCATCTACCAAGGACTTGTGGCATCCATGCCAAGGCGGGTTGAAGCTGTGTTGCGCCCCAAAGGTGGGCCAACTCGTTATTGACAGGTGGTCATAATGTTTTGGCTCTTGAGTGTATATATATATATATATATATATATATATATATATATATATATATATATATATATATATATATATATATACTGATATATATATATATACATATATACTGGTTATCAAAAATTAAAGAAAAGTCACAAAAATAGCGATTACTCAAAAAGTTGCGCGTAGAATTTAATGAAACTTATACACATTATACAACAGATAGGTAGGTATAAAATAGCATAAAATGAAATCGCCAGACAATTGTGGTGTTATAGAAACTAGCATATGTATACAATGAACAAATCGGATGTGTCAGTGTGGTATAGGAAAAGTACCTTTAATATGACGTATGATTCCCCCCGAGAAACAATACAGAACATACAGCGATGTGTGATGCTGTCAATTATGCGGTCTATGAGTTCGGTAGGAAGTGAGAGCCATTTCTCTTGCAAAGCAGTTGAAAGCGTGGCTAGGGTCCTAGGAGGAGGATTGAGAGCAGCTATACGTCGTCCTGAAGCGTCCCAAGCATGCTCGATAGAATCCGGTGATCGAGCTGGCCACTCCATGCGCTGAATTATTTCCTGCTCAAGATAAGCATCCACAATGCGAGCTCTGCACGGTCTCGCGTTATCGTCCTGTAGCACGAAAGCATCACCTATTGCCCCGACATAAGGGCGCACATAAGCATCAAGGATGTCATCTCTATAGGTGTGAGCATTCACATTTCCATGGGGAAACACATGGAGGTCTGTGCGTCCACCCAAAGAAATACCACCCCAAATACAGACTTTGCCTGATCCGTATGTATCTCTTTCACGGATGTGTGATGAATGAAAACGAGTTCCAGGTTCTCTCAAAATCAAAATACGCTTACTATCGCTTTGGAGGCTAATCCTCGACTCATCCGTTAAGAGAACAGCCCTCCATTGATCACGCGTCCAGTGGACATGTTGACTTTGTGTAGAATCCATTAATTCTCACAAACTTAAGAAACAAGACCCCTTCTCTTTATTCACGTTCCAGGAAAAAAGCAACAACGAGATCCACATGGTCTGGGGTGTATTTTCGTGGCACAGTTTTTGATCTTTGGTGCGTGTACCAACCTCCCTCAATGCAATTCGGTACGTAGAGTTGCTGGGTGATCGCCTCCATCCGTTTATGCTGTTCTGTTATCCGCACGGTAATGGAGTTTTCCAGCAAGACAACTGTACCTCTCACAAGTCCCGGTTGGCTACTGGCTGGTTGGATGAGCATTCCTCTGACTTCTCTGTCAGGAATTGGCCACCTAGAAGCCCAGACTTAAATCCTATTGAGCAGCTTTGGGATGTTTTGGAACAAGGCGTGAAAGGCCATCACACAGCACCAAAGAACCTTACTGAATTATGGACAGCTTTAGCCAATATTTGGCAAGCCATTCCCGTGGAACGTTTCCAGAAACTTGTTGAATCTATGCCTCGTCGTGTGGCAGCCGTTATCAAGGCCCAACTCGTTACTAGGTAGGTATCCCTAATTCAGTGGCATTCAGTGTAGTTCATTTTAAATATTATTAGATTGTATCGCTATTTTTTTCGCTACCCAGTGAATGCTTTACAATCTAGTAAATTGGTGGCAGCGGTCCGACTACCTTGCTACTCCAGAAAACAGTAGCAGCCCACGTCGTAGAGTGAAAAAATATTGTATTGTGAATGAACAATCGGGTGATAGTGACTGACAGATTGAAAGAATCCACCTACGAGTCATCGCGGATGCTGTATAAGTCAACAGACAAAGGTAAGCCTGATTTTCATTTAGAGGACGTTTTAAATAATTGTGTTATTAATGTGTGCCATGATTAAATTTAAAATCCATAAGAACATGTGCTTAAATTGAAAGAGTGCTTTTAAAAAAATTTTTAGAATTTTAAGCCAAGTTATTAATGGCTCAAATAGAAAGAGTTCTGTGAATGATCTTGGGTTGAAATTAAAATTTATTAAGAATCGTTAAAATTTTCTTGTATAAATGTAAGACGTTAACTGGAAGTTCATAAATTATAATAGCCTGGTGGAAAGAGTAATTATTGAATTGTACTAGCAAAGTGTTTTTATTTAAAATTGCATTGAAATTTGTTAAAAGTGTTGCATTATGTATAATGTTAACATAAATGGTATAGAATATCGGTAAGAATATTTGAATTGTTTAGTAATTGCATAATATAAATTTAAAATTGGTTCAGTACAATCCAGTTGATATTTATTGTGTAAGGTACTTGTTGTTAGATATATTCTGTTTTGTTTTTGTAAATTGTGTTGAGCAGGAATTGGTATTAGTAATTCCTTGTTAAAAAGTGTAGAAATTAAAATGGCGTTTTTGTATAACTATAGAAAACCAGATTTAAGGGAGTTGGCTTATGAATTACGAATACCGTTCGAGGATACAGATAGAATCATACATTTGGTTAGGAAAATCGTTGCGAGCGAATATTTTGAGGAAGAAAGAGCTAAGTGTATGTTACGAGTAATCGTAGAGGACCGACAAATTCGGGAAACCAGACAAAAGGCAGAGGAAAAAGAGGAATTAATTAGACAAAGGGCGGAAGAGAAAGAAATTCGCTATAAAGAGTTTGAATTACAAAAACTTAGACTAGCAAAATCGGGTAAGACTTACGGATCGGGTAACACTTACTAGATTGGGTAAGTCCGTGAGTCTAGGAAACGCTCTCGTAGAGCAAAAGGTTGACCATCCGGTCTTAAGAAAAGTTTTGAGAAACTCTAGAAAGGTGAATGCTAAAAATTTGGAGATCGCAGATGCGCAGGAAAATTCAGAAATAGTGCTTTGTGAAAAGAAAATGCTTTCAGTTGAATAAGCGGATTTAAATTCTAATGAGGAAATTAGAATCAATATGCAAGAAATAGTTTCGGTCCGCGAGCCAGATCCAGATGAAAGAGTGTTTGGGAAGAGAAGTGGGGAGCAGAGTTGTGACCGATTGTTGGGTTCGGTGAAACGAACGCTCTTTTGGAAAATACGAATTCAGAATTCGGAAGAGTAGACCCCGTTCAGAAAATTGTGAACGGGTTTTCAAAAACGCAACAATCAGATGCACCTCAGATAATAAGAGATAAGGGAGGAAGCAGCCGGTGACAATAGCATTGTGTTTGGGAAGAGAAGTGGGGAGCAGAGTTGTGACCGATTGTCACTCACGAGAATTGTACACAGCGGGAATGTGAGCGATGGACTTTCGTGGAGGAGTGAATTAACAAGGTATCTGACTGGCGACGTATGCGGAAAAATGCGAAAACTTGAGACTGATACGCCTCGTGGGAATAGGGTCGAAGGTGAATTAGCCAAGAGGGCCAAGGCTTGTCGGAAACAGAGGGAAATGGTGGGAAATCAGAATTCCGTCAAAGTCAAAATGAAAAGTGAGGAACTTAGGTTTGGAACGCATCGGGTTGATAAGATCATAGCCGTGAAGTTGAGGCTTAAAAGGGAAATCAACCGCGTGCTGTTTGTCCCGATACTTCGAGTTTTTTGGTAAGAAATGGATTTTCGAAAAGAGCAAGAGTGCGAAAACTCGGGAGTTATGGTCAGACATTTGGAAACACGAAATTAGAGAACTGTTTCGGATTTTGGATAATGGAAAGATGAGTAATGGAGGGATCGCGTCTCAAAGTCATAGGGTTGAATCTATGGGGACAGATTTCGAGCTAGCGGAATCGTTAAAATCTTCGAAGTACGAGAGGATTACCTCCAAAAGATTGAACAGAGTAGAATTTCGGAAGAAAATAAAATATTGGGATGTCAAGAAGTTTAAAAATAGGTCGAAAAGTCGGAGTTTCGGTAAAACCCAAATGAAAGAGAATACGATAGATTCAGGGAATCAGATTAGGATTTGCAGGCAAGAGAGAATGCTGCGAAATTTTGTGAAGGTGAAAATAAAAAGACTGAAGGTTCCGGAAGTCTGAGGGAGAGATTCATAGGGAATTTCCGAAAAAAGGGATATTTGGAAGAGAATTACCTCCCAAATGAAAGGGTTTAGTCCGGGGAAGATTTGGAAGTCTCGGACGAGATTTTAGGGTCACGAGAAATGTAACGTAAATGTAATCAGAGTACATGAGTGACCCAAGAGAATTGAAGTGTATAACATTTTGTATGATGATTTTTGTGTTTTAATAGAATTTTCTTTATTATTGCTTATCTGTTGTATACCATGAACCTATATTTTGGAAATGGGTTTAAGAAATTTGTGTTTTTTTTCTGATAATTATGTCAATTAGTGTAATTGTATTGTGGATAACGTTCCTAAGACGGTTTTTACGGTCTATACGTTAGAAGGCCTGAGAAGGCATTGTTAAAACTGAAAGTGGGATTCTTGGGGTTTTTTGTGTATCCCATAGAAGGGTCGCAAAAAGGAAATAGCTCAAGTTAAAGTTAAACCCTTGTGTTATATGTGGTTAATGTTGGACGGCTTCAAATAGGCTGTAACTATATTATATCACGAATTACTTATGTTTTTGTGTAAACTATAAATTGTTGGGAATTATAGAAAAGTTCCAACCATATTCCGTTGCGAAGGAGGTTAAGGGACTGTTGTAGGTCAGTTAAGGCAGGTAATTATGTTGTGGTGAAAAAATTAAAAGGTTTTTCCGTGGTGAAAACCAGTAAAAGTTAGCGAAAGGCTAGTTAAAGGGACGAGTGCCCTTAGGTTGATTTAAAATCGACAGGCGACGTTTAGAGCGCCTGTCTTAAAATGCTTGAAATTAAGTTTCACCCTACAGGTCCAACAGGATGCTGAATATTGATGAACTTGTAATTCCGAGTATAATGTGATAGAAAGAATTACGAAGTTTGTATCAGGTTCATTAGAGTTAATCTAGGAAAATCGAGATAATATATTTTTGGCCTTAACTGATGTTCTCAGAGAGCAGAGTACAACTTATGTGAGTAACGTTATTAGTTGTAGCTGAGTGTATTATGTTTTTTAAAGAATCCCTGTTCAGGCGTTACAATGAAATGGCCTTAGCTGTACTGCCCTGCGATCATAAGATCATTCACAGAGCTGGTAGGGACGTCGGACATGCTGACTGTTTAGGCAGGAGGCTATCCGAAAAATAATTACTAAAGTACGTAAATGTAAATATTCTAGTGTTTAATTGGTGTACATCATGTATCATTTTTTATTTATTTTGCTGCCTCTAATGACTGTCGGGTGAACCATGTCTAATCATTACCTTACAGTTTTGACATTGAGACAAAACTCTTGTGAGGGGAGGGGTTGTGAAGAATCCATAGATTCTCACAATCTTAAGAAACAAGACCCCTTCTTTTTATTCACGTTCCAGGAAAAAAGCAACAACGAGATCCGGAATGACCTCCCAGCTAGCCAGCTAAGCTGACAAAAGAGGAACAGCCCAATAGGTTTTTTTACAATCAGCACCAAACGACAAGGCGTCTGCATGTCTGAAAATTCAGACATGTGGCTGAAAAGAATTAGTCACAGACACTCCCCCTGATCTATGATGATCGGGAAAAAGATGAACCTGGCGGCTGACCCAAACAGCTGTTGACGTTAGATGTTCCGGCCAACGAAAACTCTACAGAGGTGAGGTGAACTCTACAGAGGTGAACTCTACAGAGAGAGCCCTTTTAAAATTTAGAGCGATAGCAGCACCAAATTGAAAGTGCGTCGCTACGAGAGTTAAAAAAAGTTAGTTAGCTCTAAGTTCTCAACCTGAGACAAACTACTCCGGCAATTGCAACCGTGACTCTGTTATAAGTCCTCTGTGAGGCAAAGCGCTCTGCTTACGATTCGGAGAAGAATCGTTCGACGTCTAGTCGACTATTTCTGGCAGAACCAAATTGAAGGCTGAGTTTATGATCTTAAGCTGAGAAGCTCTACTCAGGCCTTGCAAGCAGCATTAAAATCCTCGATAAGTCCTTGTGATAGGCGAAGAGTTTTATCGACTTCCTGTCGACCTCCAGCATCCTACCTAGTTTGTCTTATGATCCCAGAAGGATCCGTACAATTATTGAATTTCTGTGGACTTGAATCCTCCCAGAAGTGATCGTGACTCATCCTGAGTTCCAGTGCATGATATAAAGAACTCTCGCGTAACCTGAGTGCAGTTAGACATCTAATATAAACTGAGGTGGTAGCTGACTTGTATATCCGCACATCATTGGAGAGCATCTATCCTGTCACTTTCATAAATTTCATCGACTCAATCATTCTGTAAATAAATTGTTCATTTCAAATATTATTAGATTTTATCGCTGTTTTTTTCACTACCCAGTGAATGCTTTAGAACATGCCTACTGGAAACATTCCCGCCTATGGTGTGACGTGAGCGGGACGCAAATGGCTGGTCTCCTCGCAGAAAGACCACCTTCGTGAAGCCTTCTACGCATGGTTGACGTTGATACCAACCTTCCAGAGCTTGCAGTGAGGGAGGATTTGCAGACGGAGTTGCGGTTATATTCCTTGGTGCGCATAATGACAAATATCGGTCATCGGCACTCGTCGTAGCGTATGGCCGTCCTTGGCTGAACCTCCTGGATGCCGAATCCGTGGTTAGAAATTGTTGCCAAAGTTTATGAACCACAGACGGACTCACATTTAGCCATCTGGCCACTTCTATCTGACTTTGTCCTGCCTTTAGTCTCCCAATAGCTCGCCATTGCAGTTCTTCGGTCAAATGATGACTGAAGGTCATTGTTACAATTTGGCTATGCCAGATGTCTAATCTCAGCCTCGCAGCGACAATTGTCGCCTTGCTCTGAGGCATGCACTTTTATGCTCCTCGAAAATGACGTATTCCGACAAGGACCCACACAAAAAAAAAATCTCTCAGAAGAGGAAAAGTAGATTCGTCTCTTCTTTGATGTGTGCCAAGTCGACTTATTCAAGATGGTAGTGGTCAAACTGTGAAACGATAAAGGATGAGATTCTGTGAATGTAGATAAACGCTCTAGGATGATTCGCCAACTATGCTTTTAGCAAACGCGTACCATTCGAAACAATATTACATCTAGGAAATGTTGTATGCACTAAATTGTTTTCTGTGCGAGCTCTTTGTTAACGAAAATGTAAGGAACTCAAGAGTCGTTCCTTGATAAATTGCTGATAGCTACATCTTCGATATCTGAGGATCTCCTTTCCTCCTGCCACTGGAACTTTGCAGTCAAGATCAGTTAACTGAGAAACTGACTAATCATTTTCTTTCATACTGACAGGTTCGCGTGGGTTAGGTTTTTTATTCGTTTATCCTTTCTTCGGTAACGCAAAGCGCTTCATGAAAATTGTTTGTACAGGGTGCGGCAGAAAGAACGATCTGATTTGGAACGTCAATAACAAAAATACAAAGTAAGATAGAGAAAGAAATTTTTTATACCTGAGAAGTACACAGTATGCCATTGTCATCCATTAAGTTTTAAAGATTGCATCAGTTAAATGAAGACCGTTATTTTCGATGCAGTTTTGAAGTCTCTTTCGGAAATTTTGAAATTTTGCAAGGAAATGCGGACTGTGTCCCGCGGAATCTCCGTGATTTCTTGCTTAATTGTTGCTTTGAGTGCTTGCAAATTTTTTTCTATGAGGCTGTCTCAAATCAAAAGTGTACCAACACCGTTCAACAAATTTGCAAGCACTCAAGGCAACAATTACGCAAGAAATCACGGCTATTTCGCGGGACCTGTAGATCCATGCAAAAATTCCAAAGAGAGACTTCGAAACTGCATCGAAAATGACGGTCGCCATTTTTAACTGATGTAATCTTTAAAACTTAATGGATTAAAATGGCATACTGTGTATTTCTCAGGTATAAAAGATTTCTTTCTCTATCATGCTTTGTATTTTTGTTATTGACGTTCCAAATCAGAACGTTCTTTCTACCGCAACCTATATTACGGTTTCAGTTAGGTGTTAGTATTTTTTGTCATTCTAATTCTTGCTAGTGTTTGAAATACCACCATCATGAAACGGGAATGACGCATATTACCTCACTGCAACTGTTAGTTAAACCATCGCGTCTGATAGCTTAAGAGATTGAAATAGAAAACACATCAAACGATTTTTTTCTTACCTATGATGTCAGTTAACTGGTAGTCAGTCAATACAGAATTTTTTTAGATCCTATATTAAAGTAAACTGCCTAACCTAACAATGGATCTAGAAGGAAAATATTTGCTTTAGTAAGGCGAGAGTGAAATCCATTAAAAATTATTTCCGTGTTTGTACAAAGAAAGTTTGAAATTTATTGGAAAGCTTTTATAATAATAACTGCGTGGAAAAAAAATTGCAGTTCACAACGAGGCGTATTTAATTCTCTTGAAAATAAATAAAACCTTTTAAAATGGTTAATTTTCGATATTTTTCTGGGAGAAAGTTTTAGAATTCGCCTGAACATACACAGACGACGATAAAATGTAAGGGAAAAATGCAATAGGATTTTCCTCCTAGCATAATTCAAAAGCTTTGATTTCTCACCAAATAAAATTACGGGGATTCATCAAAATGTACAAGACCGTCGCTAACTGAACATCATATCTTTTTTTTTTCAAAATAAAAATGTCTCTAATGTCAATGGAGCTTTCATTAGTTAGGTAAGCTTTGTTTATCAGATTCAGAGCGAATGTTTGAATCGGAAGAGCTCGTTAATGGTATTGTTAGAGTATGTCAGAAATGCGTAAAAAAAATTCACTTTTATTTGTCATTATACTAACAAAGAAAGCTTTGCACTGATGGAACAAGAAGATTTGTTCCCTATCGATCCAGCCATGTTTCTCACGATTTAGGTCGTTCAATGTCATTTATATAAAAATATTCCAATTCTAAGCCAACTTTGTCAATAAAGTGAGGTGTTTTTATACGAAACAAATCTTAATAATACTTTTTTTCAGCTTAAGCATTTGAATAGGGAAGGAGTTAAAAATTGAATGCGTAATTTTGTGATGGGAGCATCTTCGATATTTTCTCACAAAAGGTATCTAGTAGTACATACTTTAAAAGAATTTATAGTATAGCAGAAAATAGAAACATAATAGTCTCATAGAAAATATATAGTATAAAAGTATAATATATATATCTGTGCCCAAGAGCCGGAGTAACCAAAGTCCATTTCTTTAAACTGACATTTAAAGTAACTGACATTTTTTATTACTTTTTTTAAATTTATAGATAAATCTTTCATATTTTTAATTAAAAATAAAAATATGCATAAGTTTAAAATTTAATTTAAAAATAAAATAATATATATATATATATATATATATATATATATATATATATATATATATATATATATATATATATATATATATATATATATATATATATATATATATATATATATATATATATATATATATATACATACATACATATATATATATATATATATATATATATATATATATATATATATATATATATATATATATATATATATATATATATATATACATACATATATATATATATATGAATGTATATATATATATATATATATATATATATATATATATATATATATACAGTAACCACCGCTTATAGTGATCAGTGGTTATAAGAATCAACTGTTTATAAGAATCAATATCGCAAAAACAAAAACAAATGTATTTTTCCATGTTAAAATTTTCGCTTTAAAGAATCAATCCACCGGTTTTAAGAATCAGTTTACACTCTTCGCTTTCCTTTCATTTTTCCAAAAAAAGTCACTTAAACCCTCAAAACGTACGAAGTTCTTTCTTTATTCTTTTTAAAAGAAAGAGTGATAAGATGAGATGGAATACAGTCGTAAAATGCATCCCTTTCTTTGTTAGACACAACATAATAGTTTCACTTTAATAAACGCTTTAGCTAAACACTGTCCTATTAGCTTGACCCAGGGGCATCCTAACCATGCGGATCCGATTTCACTTTTCTCCACTGACAAACAAAGACAGGGACTCTTTTTTCACACCTCCCACATCCTGGTTACGGCTTCCTGGACCCTGAAACACATAAATCTTTGAGAAAGTGTCCACTATCACTTAGAAAAACGCGACATTATTAGATTCAGCAAGTTATCAAACCGTGAAACGTAAGCTAGAAGGTGAATCTTGGTCTGAGACTATTGGTATTGAAAGCGGTATAAACAACCTCCTGAAAACTTTATTACGTCAAACTACTATAGAAAACTTTTTCTTGCACCCTTCCTGTAGTTGAAATGTTAAGCTGTTAAGCAGGTATGTTGTAATAAATATTGGATTTTTTTCTTCTCTTACTATAATCATGTGTATCTACTTATAGATCTAGAAATTAAGTTGTATTTTTAAAATTATAAAAATAATTTTACTAAAAGATAATTAACGTAAATTAAAGAGTATGTTATAGTAAATTATCTAATATATGTATATATAGGTGTGTGTGTTCCTGTTCAAAAACATTTCGGCTATAAGAATCAACCGCTTATAAGAATCAAAAACAGTAATAACAAACGTGATTCTTATAAGCGGAAATCACTGTATATATATATATATATATATATATATATATATATATATATACATTCATACACACGCACAGTCATACCTCGGTACTCTCCTCACACACGCTAACACATATATGAGACAAGATGGCAAACCCGCAACCTGTCTCCCCGGACTAAAAGAAAGTTCGAAATAGGTTGAATTACAAAATTTTGACCAACAGTATCACCCTGACAAAGCTCTAGCAAGCCGAAATGGGGACAGGTATAGTAATCAAACAATGTCTCACTTCAGATACATTTTGAAACGTAAGCAGAAGCCAGTTTCCCCTGATAGGTTTGTAGTGAAGCTCCCTATATCCGAGTCTACACCAGTGATCAGTAAAGTTAAGACACAGAAAAGGGAAACAATTTCTGTGCGAGCGCCTGATGTTTCATTGGAAAAACTCCCCTTCCAAGCAATAACCCTTCTCCTCCTCTACTTCGTCACTATCTCATGAAGCCATCAACTCCATTGATTACAGGTTGAGTGATGATAAAATTTTATTTCATCTAATTATAGTTTTTTATTACGTCTGTCTTAGTTTAAAGAATTTGTATCAAAAAACACCTTATCAATTTATAAATTGCCCAGTGAAATATGAAATTTCTGGTTTTCAGGAACGAACTAATTACTTTTACTTTACTATTCATGGGAAAAACTCTTTCGGTACTCCTGGTGCCTTCTGGGACCAATTAACTACGAATACCGAGCTACCAATATATATATATATATATATATATATATATATATATATATATATATATATATATATATATATATATATATATATATATATATATACAGGTGATTATCAAAATAATGGAAACACCTATCAATATTAGTGGTGTTTATGAATAAGCTTCGTATTCCTTAAAAAACAAGTCTAGCCACTTATATTTTTTTATATAATATAGTGTATGCATTATTCTACTGTCAGGTAGCAGCAATAAAGCTAAGGGCATAGTGCTTTTGGGGAGAACAGCGTAAAATGTCATACCTTGCAGACCTTGCGAAAAGGGCAAATTGTTGGAGCGTGTTTAAATTGGAGTATCTGTAACTGCAACACCCAGGCGAATGGGTGTTTTAAGAGCTATGATATCGAAAGTCATGATAGCATTCAGAGTGCACAGAAAAACATCCTTTGCCAAACGGAATAGTGGACGAAAGGGAGAGTTGAGTGTAAGAGACGGGCGAGGTATTGAAGCGGATTGTGACATAAAGAAAGAAAACAGCCGCAACCAAAATGACCGAAGAGCTCAATCGGCATCTGCATGTTCTGGTATCAACCATTAGAGCTAGAGGGGAACTTCACAAACAAAGCATTTAAGGAAGAGTAGTTATTCCCAAGCCAATTGTAATAGATGCAAATAAAAAATATCGTCCACAATGGTGCCACGAGCGCAAATTCTGGTCGAGTAATATGTCAGAAAACGGCATTTGGTCCGACGAATCATTATTCACATTGTTCCTCGCAACAGGACGGTCGTATGTCTGGAGAACACCTACACAAGCGTAAGATTCTGGCTCTCATCTCAACTGTCAATCATGGAGGTAGATCTATCAGCGTTTGGGGTGGCTTCTCATGGTTTTCTTCAGGCCTATTGTAACCCTAAAAGGGAGATTGAAGGAGAAGGACTATGTCGAAAGTTTAGCTGACTAGTCCATCCTATGGTGCAAACATTGTCTCTTGCAGGAGATGACGTTCTCCGGTATGATAATCCCCCTATACATACAGCTAAATCTATCAAGTATTAGTTTGAAGAGCATGAAAATAAAGTCAAATATCTTATCTTGCCCTATACAATCCCCCGACTATGTATCATCCCATCTCTGTAATCTGTATAAGCGTATATGTAAAGGTATCGATATCCACCACAGCATCTCAGGAACTTTCATGATTTTTACCTGCTATAATATATTCCTGCTATAATATATAGAGTGCTATAATATATTCTTAACCATTATTTACGGTTTGTATAATCAAATTCCAAGGTGAATGAGGTGGTATTACATGACAAAGGTGATCCTGCTCGGTATTAATAAAGGTTTTCATGATGTTTCTTAGTGTTTCCATTATTTTGATAACCACCTGTATATATATATATACAGAGGCTGTTCACACATTTTTTAGACGATGTATATTGTATTCACAAAACTAAATTACATAAAATTCTTGTGTTTTAAATGTTTTATTTGACATCCCTTATTCTGAACTATCTTTCGACACCGCAATTTCCAGGATAATAATGCCTTTTGAAGTGTCAGAAGAGGTATTCTATCCCATTCCTCCTGAACAGCTTTCCAGAGTCCTGTAACGGTTTTGGGACGACGTTTGGATAATGCAGATTTTAAAAGTCCGAAAGCACAAAAATCCATAGGTGATACATCCGGAGATTTAGTAGGGATATCAATGAAGGGTATGGCCTTGATACAAGTTTTTGTTCCATTTCTTTTAGGAAATTTACAGTGGATTTTGATGTGTGACTGCTAGCTTTGTCATGATGGAGTCTCACAGATTGATGGCACTGTGGGTAAAGCGATGGTATTTCATTCAGAAAAATTGGTGATAAAATATGTTCCTGATAGTATTTGGAGTTAATCTTGATATTTTTTTCCACTCTCTTTATTTTTAACTTTCCATTATAAGAAAAACCAGCAACAATCATGAATCCCTTAGAAAAACTTTCTTTCGATTCTTTGAACCATGTACTTAAATTTTTTTCTCCCCTTTTATGATAATAAATGGCTCTTTTTTGTTGCAATCATTTAAATACACCCATGATTCATGCATTGTGACAATTGTTTTCCATTTTTCTTTGGATAAGTGTTTCTCATATAGAAGTCTGCAGCGTGACCTGCGTTCAGCGATATGATTTGGAAGAAGAAGATGCACATTGCGTTTTTTCGCTTTCTTAAGATTTAAATCAACGTTTATCATTTTGTTTACAGTGGACACCAAGTATTTTAATGATTTTGCAATTGTCCTTTGACTAGGGGGATTTTCTTTTAACATTAAACAACGTACCTTTGCAATAGTCGAAGATGTCCGTTTTATCCTTGGATACTTGTTTGGAATTTTTGTCCCACTTGAGGCTCCAATTTGACGTTTTTTTCCTTTCTTGTTGACGATATTACCTATCGACGCTTTAGATATCACAAAACCATGACTCTCACATCGTTTTTGGATAACGGAGTATGCATATTTCTCTTCGGAAAGAGCATAAATGTAGCCTTCGAACCACTGCTTTGTTAAAAACGCCATTTTGAATAAAAACAAAACTTTCAAGCCGCAGACGATAATTTTGACTTTTAAAAACATAGTTCAATTGCAATTATTTCTTTTGCAGCAAACGCTTTTTTATTACCGCTTACCAAAATCGTCTAAAAATGTGCGAACAGCCTCTGTATATATATATATATATATATATATATATATATATATATATATATATATATATATATATATATATTTATTTATTTATTTATTTATTTATTTATTTATATATATATACAGGTGGTTATCAAAGTAATGGAGACACTAAGAAACATCATGAAAACCTTTATTAATACGGCGCAGGATCACATTTGTCGTATAATACCACCTGATTCACCTTGGAATTGGATAATACAAGTCATGAATAGTAGTTAAGGATATATTATACCATTCTTCAGGGAAAAATCATGAAAGTTCCAGTAGAGATGCTGTGGTGGATATCGATACCTAGCTCTATCCGCTTATACAGATCACAGTGGTTGGATGATATATAGTCGGGGGGGGGGGGGGTTGTACAGGGCAAGAAAAGTTATTTGACTTCTTTTTCACGCTCTTCAAACCAATACTTGATAGATTTAGTTGTATGTATAGCGGGATTATCACGTTCTGATTTGGATGCCATCAC